>JARHVA010000579.1:3380000-3445000 GCA_037957365.1 Torreya grandis | reverse complement strand
CCTTGTTGAGTTGGTTTTCCTTGTGGGATTAGTGCCTCACTAAATATTGATTCATGGTTTGATAGGAAAGTAGTCCAAGATGTGTTTTAATGGGTTTTATTACCCATCAGGTTTTCCCACATATCTCTTGTTTTCATGTTTTGATATCTTTCTTCATGTTTATGTGATTGCTTCTCTATTTATTGGTTGAGCATAATATTGGTTTGAAAGGTTAATCATGTTAAGTGGAAATAAATGATTATTTTAAGACACTGATTCACCCCCACTCTTAGTGGTTGTTCTTCCAACACAATACTATTTATGAGATTGTTTGCAAGTGTTTATGTTTTGGGTGGGCTACCAATTGGATGGTTGTAACCAATTTTGGGTTTGTAGTTTCATATTATTATAAGAGGATGGTCCATAATTAGGAGTAGCTAAAAACTGAGAATTTGAAAATGCTAAGCTTGGTGTCGTACCTATGTATTATATGGCTTAGGTGGTCATTATCTCCTTTGAGATACATATAATATTTGGTCTTTTTCTACACCAATTGCATGTAATTCAACTATTTCAAGATCCTCATCTATGATGATAGTTATCTTTACCTAGATAGCATGACATTTACTATCTACTTTCTTTTTTTAATAGTCTGGACAATAAACCATCAAGGCTTACTCTATTTCTTTTTACTTCTTCTTTGTATGTACCATATCCAGGTGAGTATCCATATGGATAATGATGTCTTTCTTCATATCCTCTATCAAATCTCTTACCTCTATTTTTGAGAGCCCATTTGCAGTAGATAAAAGAAGTATATTATTGTTATAGTTTTTATTCATGGCTGATCTTGAGTAATTATTACATAAAACTTTCAAATCATCAAAGGATAATGTTGAAACATAAACCCAGTCATTAAGACCAATGCTTCCAAACAATCTTCTCTAACTCCTTTCAAGAATAATAATTCTATGGATTCTCTATCCATTTTAGTCTACTTGTTTTTTTTTGTAGGCTGAACATGAATCTTTCTATGTAATCCTCTAATGATTTATCTTCCTCCTATTTCAGCCTGAAGTTGTAATCCCTTTATAGTTTATTCCTTGACAATAATCTTGATATTTGGAAAGAAGATTATCCTTCACTTCATCCCAATTAGAAATTGCATCTTTTCCCAGCCCCATAAGCCATATAAGAGCTACATCTTTGAGTGTTGTTGTAAATAACTTTAGTTTCTAAGCATCTTGGTTATAGTCATGTATGAAGCATAAGATTTCAAACTCAAAGAGCAATGTAACTAGGTCTTCACTTGTATTTCCTCTAAAAGTAGGGAGGGAATAATGAGGGATATTTTTCATGGTGCATTTATTATAAGTGTATGGATGGGGAATTCATAATTTACAAACTCATTGGAATTATTTTCTCCTTAATGTTCCACCATGAATATTCTTTTTATTCATAGGATATAATTTTTTACCACCCAATCTTCAAACTCATTATCAACCCATGTGGTCCTTAGGGTGTAGTAAATTGAAATTTTGGATTTTTATTGATAGATATAAGGTATTAAATATAATTATAAAGGATTATACTATATTGAGGATTTATATTTTTATTCAACAAAGAGCCTCTAAATCTAGTAGATTCTATCAACCTAGTGTCTCTTCTAGAAGCTAAGAAGAATCTAAATGCTTCCTTGGCATGGAAATTGGGTGAGGATAGAATGAATTGAATGATATATTATTGATTATGAGGTGATAGGGTGTAAATTATTTAAAATGATATACATGGGTCCTTTTCAGGGTTATAAACCTCTTCTTATTTAAAATTTCCAACTTGTGCTATCAACCTAGCTAAGAATTCCTCTTTTCCTAGCTCTTTTATAGATAGATGATCTTCAAAAAAATTCTCATATTCCTCAGTTATTGTGGGATGTATTTATGATCATATAGTATGGGTTAATTATCTAGGAAATAATCTTCTTAGATGATCCCATTCTCTTTAAATTTGAATCAATCACCTTTTTTTATTTTCTACCCTGCCTGCACAGGGTTAGCATGGCTTGCATTATTTTTTAACTTATCTATTTTAATATTTATATAAAGTAAAAATTTTATATACAAATTAATAAATGTTTAATATTGAATTAAATAAATATTTAAACTAGAAACTAAAATAGAAAATAACAAAAGACAATTATCAATATTATAGATTTTTAGTGTGTGGCACCCTTCCCCAGTAATGGCATAAAAATGACAAACAGTGTTTTTACCTACCATTTAAATAAAATGATGCATGTAACATGAGCCACATGGGTTTGGGTAGCTACTATTAACTTAAATTAACTTTTAATAAATTTTTAATCCATGGGTTAAGCTTGATAGGATGATTTTGCTATATGTACACACCAAATCTTCTAATTTGAATCTTAACAAACTTATGAAAATGAATTGCATAAAAAAAAGGTGCTTGCAAAAGATTAAAAATTTCAAAATATAAACTCACTAAATGAAATAATTGAATTAGAAGTTTCCCTAAGACTATTCCAAATCAGACAAATTAAATGTACTTACTCTCACACACACACATAAAATTTTAACACATAATTATATAAACAAAATAAATTACTTAATTAAAATAATGAGTTGATCTTTACTAAAAGCATTCCTAAGGTGTCCCTCATCTATAAAACTTGAGCTTCAATCTTCCCCTTAATATAAAACACAATTAACTCAAAATGTTATCTTTATTAAATCATGTAAAAATTAAAGTTGCTAAAACAGATTACAATAACTCTTTCTAGTTTGTTTGCTACATTATACACACTCTTAATCTCAAAAAAAAATCTAATTCAATTCCACATATTTTTCATATTATATTTATACCATAGATGATGGTTTACATTTATGGCCTAACTAGGAATACAAAAAAACATAGTTATAGTGAGATTGTTTAGCTACAAGAACAAAAAGTGGTTTTCAAGTTTTAAACTCTACCCAATAGAATTCATCAAGTTTGTTAAGTTATTTACAACCAAATTTGGTTAGAGATAACCTAACATAATTAGCCTTGAACTCAAATCTTTATGTTACAACCTCCAAGAGTTGATAGGTAGTAGCAGCCTAAGTGAGTTTTAACTTCATTCATCTTTTAGTAGTCATGAGATTTTTGTAGGTCATTAACTATTGTGGCAGATTGAACTAGTAGTTATATGATCTCTATGTTAATTTTTTATCTTATCATTGGATACATGATATGTTGACATAGGATCCTTCACTTGTAGGATGAATTGAACTAGATCCTTTAGTTGTAAGATGTATTGACTCATGTTAATTCCAATAATACTCATATTTTACCTTTAAACCTTCTCAAAAAAATATTATAATAAATAATCACATAAAAAAATATAATCATAATTAATTGAATCACGAAACAAAAATCTCATTACTCTATGAAATATAGTAATATATATTTATCATGTATTATACTTTTTCTGAGTTGGAATATACAAGAGATAATCTTAAAAGGCACATATTAGGAGAGGTTATTGGTAAGCAATAGGTGTTAAAAACATGACATTTCTAAGGATCATCAGTACCATTTAGTGAATCACAATGCTTTAATTATCCTGTCAACTCTACTATAGGTTACAATGGTCACCCTAAATTAATAGGAAACATGCCACTTAATATCTTAGATTTAGAATATGATGAACTAAATGAGATCAATTTGAAAATCAAAACTTATAATCTCTTTCCTCGGATAATCACTAAATTACCTCCTTTTATATGACCTCAGTATTTTCAAACGCCATTTTATAAAATTTTGGTCAATCTAACAAAAACTTAACACTCCATTCATTATGCCTCTTCAATCGATAAAATCATCAACACATGTATCATTGATATTCATACTCTTTTTCTGATAATGGATATTCTTTCAATTTTTAGCTAGATTTTCCCAAGTTTAAAACGTAGACATACTTAGATATCATTCTTATTTACAACATTATCTTAGTTTTATTCATGTAGTTCCTTCTTATTCTATAGTAACTGATATTAGTTATTCTTCTTCTAGTGTTCATAGTGTTGGAGAGTTGTCAATAATGTCATGGTGATGTCATGGAGGTGTCTAGGTGAGTGGATGAATTACCTTGATAGTCTAAGTGACAATGAAAAAGTGTGAAATGTGTTTGTCCCGGTATGCTTGAAGGAGGCTTGGTTCATTTTCATTTTTGACAGGGCTAGATATGTTCAAGGATGAGTATGGAGCATTAAACATGTGCAAGGGTTACTATAGGAGGTTTTATATTCTTTGAGTGATTATGTGCATGAGTGGATTTCATCTGGTTGATCATTGTTTGCATCTAGATATTTTAGGTCTAGTGGTAGAAAATCTAAGTAGTCATTTTGTTGACATTACCATTTCCATGTGTGGATGAGTCAGGGGGAGTTGGTCATTTGGTTATGATCACATTAATCCATATGTTATATGAACTAAATTTTAGGTCATATGATAAAATATAACAAAAGATATGCAAGTGAAAATTTGGGCTCCTATGGAGTTTGATAGTCTTTTCCCATACTGAGTAGGCATTTTGATGTTGTTATATTTTACACTTGTGAAGGTGTGAGGAGAAAATGTTCATATGAGTTTTTTGAATTTTGTGCTTAGTTGATAATTTTAGATCATGAAATGAATTGTATCAAAATATATGCATGTGCAAAGTTGGCCTTCCAGATAATTCTTGGCATAGTTGGCTCTTGGTAGAAAAATATGAGTGAGTAGATTAATGAAGTTATAACTTGCACGTGTGAAGGTTTCAAGATTATTTTGACACATAGATGGATTATAATATCTAAGGAGATAATATGGTATATATTTAGATCATGCACATAAGTGAAAAAATAGTTATTTAGGTCCAAATTTGGCCTTTCAGGTAGATAAAAATGGTCCCCATACTTAGCCAATTTTGCACGAGTTAAAGTGCAGGACCAAATGGAGATCTAATGGTTCATGGGAGCTCATAATGATTGAGATTAATGGAATAAATGGATTAAAAGAGGTAAAAGTACTTAGAAAGAACACAAGGGTGCCAAGTTTCATAATCATGGGGGTTTTGAGCAAGATCTAATCATGATCACTTCAAGGTAAGGACTAGGATGATCCACAAAGATCGACAATACATGTTTAGTCAATATTACAAGATTTCATGAGATGAGGTCAACTATTTGAAGTTTAATATTTGTATTTGATGAATTATGAGTTAAATTTGGAATAAGATATATGGTTCATGATTGATCTAAGATATAAGGACATGAGATGATAGCATAGTGTTTGAAGTTTAACTATGACCATTTGAATTCAAATATTTGAATTTAATAAAGGAAAAACCAATGCTCAATTTTTTGGCCATATCTTTCAATTTATGTAAAATTTTATCATGGTATAGAAAGTGAATTTGTAGAGGAATATAAGTCACATTTGGAAATATAAGTTGGGATATTTGAAAGTGTGTATAATAAAATTTATGAAGGTTTAAATTTGATTGTGTTTTCATGTTTGTTCTGAAAGTGACTCAAGAAGAAAAATTAAGCTTATATTGATGTTGTTTTGATGTTTCATGATGACTTAGCTATTAGAGAGTGTTGTATAATCCATGAGGATAATATATATGGATTTTAGATGTATAATCAATATATATTAAGTATTAATAATTCTTAAATAGTTGACTATGTGTTCATTTATGGTGACTATGTGCATAGAATGTTATTTGAGCAAATTATGCTCTAACAAAAGAATGTATTGGTGAATATGATCATTTTATGATGTCAATTAAGTCATATGGATTACATACATACATTTTTAATTGGTTTTATTTTCCTAGTTTTATTGGATAAGTGTCAAAGAGGTGAATGGGTCTTCATGGGATCTAAAAGGTGACTTAGGCCTATTTGTGTGTTGTGCTTAAGTGTGACCATTGTAAGATTCCTTAAAGGTGAAGGAATGTATTATGGTCAACAAGGAAATATTTTGGACTTGATAATTCATGAATTCTCTATAAATAGTGAAACCAAATGAGATGGTTTTTTAGGCTTGTGGAAAAAAAGTGTGTTGGATTGTGTTGTAGACACCAAAATTACATTACACAAGTGTATAACATGTTGTGTCAAAACCCCCCTTAGACCCCATTTGTAACAAGTATTCCTAACCCATGCCTTTACCCCACATATTTAAGTAATTAATTAATATTAATTAAATATTCCTTGTGCCACCTTGCCTAGCCACCTTGCCCTAAGACCAATTCTCCCCTTGTGAGTCACCACTAGTCTTGGTCTCCCTTAAATAACTAATTCTTACCCTATAAAATAATTTCTAACCAATTAATTTATACCCAAACTCACATATTGATCATTTCTTAATGAGTGTCACACTTGGCATGAAGAAATGGAAGAAAGGAGCAAAAAATAGCCCTTTTGCCCTATTTTTATGCCACCAACATCAGTTAACCCTCAACCAACATCAATCAGCTTGAGACCAATGTCAGTGGGATTGCTGACATCAGTTACTTAAGAAACATTCTAAACCCCTTTTGGACCCCCTTTCAAACATTCTCTCTCTCTCTCTCAAGAAGAAACTCACTCAAGAGATTCAAAGCACTCTTAACAATCTTTTGGCAATTATCCACTATAACCAAGCTCATAGCTTCTCTATACTAGTCAAATCCTAAAATGGAATTTATCCATTATGTAAAGAGCTCAAAATATAGTGAAAAAGAAACACACACTCATCTCCATTTAGTCAGTCACCTTAAAAAATATTTATCAAGATTATTTCTTTAGGTACTTATATCATTTAAGCATCCCTATATTCTATGAATTCTAATTATTTTTTATTAGCATTTACACAAGTCCCATCCATCCCTGACGAGGAGGTCCAAAAATCCTTCATATCCATACCTCTAACTTAACTAAACCAAACTCCTCACCCATACTTCTTACCATCTCTCTAACCCCTCATATGACTCTTTTCCAACCCCATTAACCTATCAAATATCCTTCCCTGCACTCAAGACGGCCTTCTATGAATTTCTGACTCCAATACCCCTACCAACATTGATTATCCTATCGATGTTGGTCACATTCCCACTATCAACATAAGTTACCCTATCGACATCGATGACTACCCTTTTACCTAAATCACCCTGAACTAGCTTGAACAACCCTCTACCAAACCAAAATTATATTTTGCTTGTCTATGATATTGACTACTACTCACATATTATGGAAAAGGTACATGAAACTCTCTCTCTATCTCTTTCTCTCTTTAATTTACTTTTCATTTTATTTTTAACTCTTTATATTAAATAATGGACTGTCATCCCCTGGGAAGTTCGTCACTTCCTGGAACAAACAAGTTTCTTGGTAGCCCACTCACCAACCTACTAACAAATATTTTTTGGTAGTGTGTTCTTACTTATAGGTGGTCCTCCTTAGCCAAAGAGAAATTCTTGACTTTATCTAGATATGGTGCACACCAATTTGGGTACATATAATCACTAATCCCCAACCTTTGTTTTTTTATTTCTCACTTCTTAAATTTAATCAAAAATAATTGAAACATTTTTTTCATGCTTTGTGGGACCCCTAGAGTTTTCCTTAGGTTCATTGTATGTTTTTTAAGTGTTCATTTAAGTGCATAGTAGTTAATTTGTCATTTCTTGCACTTTCTCTCTCCTCTTATTGCTTATAAAAAAGGAAAAAATAAAGAAAAATGCAATTTTCTTGTTTTAAAAGCAGTAAATTGAACTCTTCTCTCTATCTCTCTCTATCATTCTTTTTGCTTCAAAAAATAAACTCAATATATTTTGCAAGCTAAAAATAATTCTTTTCTTCTACATGCACAGATAGGATAGTGAAAATTATCCTCTTTTCCTATTCCTCTTTATTTTCATCTGAATTAACATAATTTCAATTTGGGTTTAAAACATACTGCATTTCATTCTCTATATGTTGCATAATTAACACATCTAGTTAATTAAAGCATTATGAATGAATCCTAGGTCACAAATGTTACACATCCAAACCATAAACACAAAATAAGCACTTCAACATACTTGAAACAAGACCCATCAAGATTTCATCACCTAGTGGATCACCTTACCCTACCTAGTTATTCTACTTGGACGTCATTACCAAGGGAAGAGCTCAATCTATTCTTTGGTAGAGTATAAACTCTAGGCAAACAATATATTTTAGCTAAGTGACCTAGCTTAGATTCAGGCTCGTGAAGTGGGGAGAGCAAGCTCCTAGCATAGGGTACATACTTGGTCTAACACAAATACTTTTTGAAAACCAAAATTTACCTGAAACCATCCTTAGACTACTTTATAGTACCTATAATAGCCAATTATTCTTCTCATTCTCTACTTAAGGCATAAGCCAACATGACTAAAATTAATCTCTAGTAGTTAATATTAGTGGTTGCATTCTATTTTCCATTTTTTTTATTTTTGAGTATGTGAGGATGCTTCTTTTCTAATTCATGAGATCAAACCAAATTTGAAAAATACAAAAGTCAAATAATCTCTAAAAATTAGACTTCCTGAGTGTTTATCAATCTCATACAGATTATCTAAGACCTTTCAAATAGTTATATTTTACTCTCTGAATCTTGAAAACTCATTTTTTTGCACTTTCTAGACTTCCAAAGTGACCAACATCAGCTATATATAACCGACATTAGTAGCTGCCCCAATCGACATTGATCATAAGTGATCGACATTGATGACTATGTAAATTTTTAAATTTACAGTCTTCCTTAAACAAAAACTTCACTCAACATTTTAAACTTTCTCTAAACCTCATTTACCTTCAACCTGACCTTAACATAGTGTATTATTTTGCATGGTTTTAACATGAAGCCAAGTAAAGGCACTTACTAATTACATAAGACATCAACCGCTTCCACCTTCCCCTTCTATTTTTGAATCCATAATGGAACAAGATATGGAAAGAATGCCCAACCCTAATCAAATTCCCATTGTAGTTTCAAGTGATTAAGATTTCATTTGACTTCTTGATAATAATGTAACTGCCCTCCAACATTACCTTACTGCAAGCCAAACTCAAACCTCTTCAGGTAACCCACTCTTTGGAATGCCAACATCATTAATGGTATCAAATCTAGTTTTAGCTAGACCTTCCATGGCTACCCAAACCATCACATCAACCAATAACCCAATTGTGCATGATGTTATAAGTGTGACATCACCTATTGTTCAATCCAACCTCCACCCTATCATAACTTACCTTCACAAGCATAAATGGTGTAATATATTTCAACCCCATTTTAGAACTTGGTGGTACCCATCCCATCAAATCTAGCACCTATTAACACCTAAATCACAACTCACCCCTCACCAAGTGTAAATGTACCTTCTACTCAACCCATAACCATAAATCAAACCATTACCCTTACTTTAATTGGGAAAGCCCCATTTCTTTTTATGTCACAACCTATGACTCACTATCTTTATTTTGTGTCAACACAACCACAATAGGTAGTGTCATATATGCCTTTAACTTCTTATTCTCTTCCTTACAATGTAGGAGGTGTTTCTCAAATAAATTCTCCTCCTAACCTCATCATAATTCTCATGGATAAAATGAACAACATTGAGACATCTGTATCTAGATCTAAGAATATTATATCTTATGATTAGATTTATAATGAACCCATTCACCCCTCTATACCAATTCATCCATACCTAAACCAATGGGAACTCCCAAAATTTTCCCTGTTATAGAGCAAAGAGGACCCACAATAATACTTTCAAGCATTTAGACATGCTTGCTATTTGATAAGACATGATGATATGTTATTACTTCACACATTCCCCATGCCTCTTTTAGGGGCTGCTTTGGATTGGTACAGTTCCATCACGTGCCATTCACTATTCTCCTTCACTCAACTTTTACAACTTTTCCTTGATCACTTCTCCATTAATATCTCAAAAAAGGTTTCCATAACAGACCTTTATTCTATTTGACAATTTGATGATGAAGCTATTGCTAATTTCATTGCTCATTGGAGAAGTCTCATAAACCAACTCTCCTTCTCCTTGACTCAACTTGAGCTCATTGAGCTCTTCTCTAGAGCATGTGCAAAACATATTTCATCCACACTCTGGGTGCAAACCATTCACACATTCGATGAAGCTTTTACAATGGCACAAAAGCTTGAAATCTGGGCCATAGATGAGGATAGGATCAAATTGCGTAGTAAAAATTCTAATTCTAAATCAAATGATCCTTCTTTATCTAAAAATTCCCATCCAAATAAAAAATCTAAAGGGTCTTCAAATTCTATGGTTGTGAAATCCACTTCTTCTACAAGCAAGACTCAACCCCAAACACAATTAAACCCAATCAACCCAACAAAGCTCTTTCAAAAATGGTATGAGCAATGATAGTATACTCCTAATGGGGAGTCATATGCCTCCATTTTAGAAAAGATACTCAACTAAGGAGTTATCAACCTTCCTAACATCAAACCTCCAATCCAATTTGATCCTTCTTGACCCATTCCAACATGGTTCAAAGAGGATGAGTTTTGAAACTACCATCATGCCAAAGGCCACAATGTCAATGATTTCAAAACTCTTATAAATATTGTCCAAAATATGTTGGATAGGGGTGATCTTATATTAGATAATCTAAATTCTCCCCAAAACTAGAATATGGAAATATTCAATCAACCCTTCCCTAATCATGCACCCAACCAAAACATATTCCACTCTACTCCTCAAACTTATTTGTATTATAAGATTCATATAGTCAATGTGATCTTTCCCTTAACCCAACCATTGACACAATAGGAGGTTCCTATTTTACCTACTCCTACCCCAAAAATGGTAGAATTTGGTTTGACTCCACATCCTCTTTCAGTAGAAGACCCTATTTCTCCTCTTCCACTTCCATGTGAGGAAGAGCAACCTTTACCACTCCCATTACCCTATGAGGAGTCACCAATTACCTTTGCACTTACCTCACCTACACTTTCACAAAATGGAGATCATGCTTCTCCTACCCCTCAAACAAATAGTAAGAGAAATCCTTTGTTAATTCCTCTTTAACCCATAGAAAAAAGTGACTCATCCACTCCTCTTTCACAAATAGATGAGTTAGATTTCTCCACTTTAACATTTAATGAAATAACCATTAAACCACCCTCAAACCAACCCATCTTTCCATTCCTCTTACCTATGGATGATCTTACCTTGCCTGTTCCTCATCCACATGTTGAAGGAAAAATCATACCATTTCTTTATCCCCTTGAGGAACCCTCATCTCCTCATTCTCCACCTACTTTAGAGGAACATACTTCTTCATCTATTACTGAAGAAGATGAATCTATTTTTAATCTTTCCCATCTTTACATATAAATATCAGAGGCAAATAATTCTCCTCTCTCTTAATCATCTAAATACAAACTAGTTGAACCCACAACAATGACATCTAAACCATTTTCACGTTTAGTGGAAAATATTAAATTCCTTGATTCTAAGAAATTAGATCAAGCGGCATTTTGGGATCACCTTAAAATGCCCTATCCAACACAGAGAGTATCTCCATTCACTACTAACCTTCTCATAACCATTGATCCTAAGGTTTTTGATAAGGTGTGTGTTGCTTCACCTAAGCTTTCAAAAGCCTCCTCTTTTACTTTAGAGCCCTTCACCTCACATGTTTCTACCACATTGAAATAGATTAGATCTTTGGGCAAATAACCAATTTCTAATATATTTCATCTGCATAAGAAGTTAGATTTAACCCCTCAAAAACAAAGGGGTGTCTCTCTCCCTAAACCAAAGAAGAAAGGTAAAACTCCAAAACCTCACCAATCTACCCTTCTTCCACCTTCAACCTTACCATCCATTTTGGGCCCACATCCCTCTACCTTGGTGGGAGTATTACCAACCCATGTAAAACATAAAGTGACATTACCTCTATTATTTCCATTACCATCTCAAAAACCTTAAACATCTAGCACCCTCTTACCCAAACTTAAAAATGTGGAAGTGAAACATGTGGGTTCACCACCACCTAAAAGGGTGTCACACAAGACTACACCCATCACCACCAAACTCAAAAAGGTATCCACTCCACCTATGACAATTTGTGTTAACCCATTTTAAGGCTCCCAAGTATTCTATCTATGCTAGTTATTCCAAGCATCAGTAATAACTCTTCTCCCCATCAAACCATTTGATCCTTTTGGACCAAAACCATTATGGTTCAATGATTTACAAGTTTTTTATATCATTATTCTCTGGGACATGATACTAAGAGTTGAAAAGCTCTCAAAACACTAATTCATTACCATTTCAATTTTGATGCTCTCTTAGGTGTTAATTCAGTTGAAAATCCTAACATTTAACTATCAACATCTACAATTCTTCACAAGACCCCCTTTCACATTAAACCCAAAGATGTTATTGTACCTTCTCTATCACCTCCTTCACCTATATTTCAGATTAACATGATCAATGTGACTACACAATCACAAATTTAGAAAGATAAAGGAAATGAAAAGGTCTCTGCTCCTTAGGTTCACCCATTTAAAAAGGAAGTCCCCTCTTCAAATCCCAAAATTTCCATCTTGGGTGTCCCATAACAGTCATCATCAGGAGTTATCTAAAACTCCATGGTGAAGCAAATTCATCAATCCCCAGTGAAGATGTCTCTATATGATTTTATTCAAAACTAATCCCAACATTGACAGGCTCTCATTAGTGCCTTATAATTAGTTAAATTTCAACCTGAAGACCCTTAACCCCTTACAACCTTCATCAATTCTCTCAACACCATTTCTATTCTCTCCTTTAGTGATTCGAAGATCCCCTCTCAGCATCCTAAAGATCAGGATTCTACCCTCTTTATCACTGCCTACATTGATCAAACTCATGTCAAGAGAGTTATGATCGATGGGGGAGCTACCATCAACATCATTTCAACCAATGCTTACAAGCAATTATCACTCCTTGATAATTGTTTGTCACAAATGAATACAGTGTTACATTATTTTAATGACTCTACTGCTACAACTATTGGCACCATGGTCTTGCACATCTATGTGGGTCCTAGTACCCTTCCTAAATTATTTTATGTTGTAGAGAGTGAAATAAAATACAACATACTTCTCAAGCAACCATGGATACGTGTTATGGCATGTTTACCTTCCACATTACACTGTTGTGTTAAGTTTGAATACAATGGTCAAGTTCATGTCATTCCCGTTGACCCACCTCCATTCAAGACATGTAACATGACCTATAGCCCAAATGATGTTATTATTCCTTTTAACACATCATCACCTCTATAACCCACTTTTGAAGGCTCCATAAGTTCTGCTACCCTAGACACACCTATACCGACTACACAGGTTCTCGACAAGGATCCCATGGAGGAAACCTTTAAGTGATTATCACTTAGTGAATATCATTTTTTAACTCTCAACATGTTCCATACACCTCAAGAGTATGTAAAACCTCAAATTAGTGCTAACTATGATCCTCATATTGATATGATCATCCCATATGGTCCACCCCATCTCAAAATCAACTTCACATATGGGGGAGTTAATCAATCTCTTGTCATGGGTAATTCATCTTCTTCACTCCAAAAGTTTAACTACAACTTTTACTTCTTAAGCAAGAATAGATTTATGCATACTTATCTCTATAGGTGTGCTTGGAAAGTTTTTGGCCTCGTATGTTACGATCAAGGTGCTTAGATGTGCATTTAATACCCTACCCATCAAACCATTGATAATGCCAAATAAAGGCATGACATTGGTTATGTTGACCCAACTCAATCCATTAATACTTCTTCTATTCCCATCATTGAAGAACCTATATCTCCTTCCAACTCCTCTTCTCCACCATCACCTATTGAATTGGAGGTATATATACCTCCTCATTTTTATTTTTATTTTCAATAAATGTCATTCACTTGGGTCCCCTTACCCATCACCAGGGTAAGGAAACAAGGTCATTTCCTCTCATACATCCTCACATGATTGATGAGGATTCTCTCACAATTAACACCATCTCTTATACAACTAATGATGACATTATTACCTATATGGGTGTCACTAATTCCTACATCAAATGATCACTCCCTTCTGAGACACAAGTTATGTTAAATGAATCAACCATCGACATTAACTTGCCTTCTCATGAAGACCCTTATATTCTTAAAATAGGCCAATCTCTATATTCTTTCAAACAAACTAACTAAACCACATTTCTCTATGACCATAGTAATGCTTTTTCTTGGTCCTACAAAGACATTCCTAGTATTGACCCCTCAATCATAACCCATAACATTTTCACTAATCATGATGTTAAGCTAGTTAAGCAAAAGATTCATAAAATGCATCCTCATATTTCTCTCCTTATCAAGGATGAGCTCTAATTCCTCCTCTCTATTAAATTCATCCAACCTATTGACTACCCATATGGGTTTTCAACATTGTACCTGTTAGGAAATCAATAGGGGGAATCTATATTTCCATTGACTATCATGACCTCAACCTTTCTTGTCCAAAAGATGACTTTCCTTTGCCAAGTTTTGATCAAATTGTTGATTTAACAACCATCCATGAGATGTTATCACTTATGGATGGATTCTCAAGATACAATCAAATCCTAGTTGCCCCTGATGATCAACACAAAATAACTTTTATCACCCCATGGGGAACTTTTTATTATCAGGTTATGCCCTTTGGACTGAAAAATATTGGTGCTACCTATTGGTGTGCCATGACTTATATCTTCCATGACCTCTTACACACAATTATGGAGGATTATATCAATGACCTACTTAGGAAATCTAAACTTTGTTGAGATCACTTGGGGGTCCTTAAAATCATTTTCACTCACCTTCTTCAGTATAACATTTGACTCAATCCAAAGAAGTGCATTTTTGGTGTTCTTTCCAAAAATATCTTGGGATTTATCATCTCTCTTCGAGTTATTGAAGTTGACCCTACTAAGCTTTGGGAAATCCTCAGAATTCCTCCACCAACCACACTCAAACAACTTTTTAGCCTCCAAGGTAAGCTCTAATCGATCTGTTGCTTTATCTCTCAGCTATCGGATCATTGTCAACCTTTTCACCATCTTCTCAAAAAAGTAAATTCCTTTCCATTGGGATAAAAATTATGAGGAATCCTTTGATTCACTAAAATGGTATCTCCTTTCTCAACCCATCCTTATTCCACCTAAAGAGGACCAATCCTTATATCTTTATATCTATTCAATAAACCATTCTTTAGGAGTTATGATAGCACATAGGGATGATCACCACCATGAGCAAGTAGTCTATTACATAATACAAATGCTTATTGATTATCAAACTCACTACACTCATATCAAGAAGTTGTGCCTTGCTTTAGTATTTGTAGCTTCTAAACTATGACATTACCTCCTCAACCACAAAACTTATGTTGTCACCCATACTAACCCTCTCAAATACATGCACTCTAGACCTTACCATAACCAATGAATCACTCCATGGCTTATGCTTTTGGATGAATTTGATTTGGAATTCATCCAATAGAAATCCATCAAAGGGCAAACCATGACCGACCAACTAGTTTTCACTCCTTTCCTTGATAGCCAACCCTTAAATCTCAAATTCCCCAATGAGTCTATTGATATGCTTTCTAATGATGATATCACCTATCAAATTACCATGTTCTTTAATGGTTCTAAATGTAAAAATGGTGGGGGAGTAGGGGTTATCCTCATCCCTCTTAATGGTGAGCTAATGCCTTTATCATTTAAAATAGACTTTGACTACACCAACAACATGACCGAATAGGAAGCCTTAATTCTAGGGATTCAAACATTTATCTTCTTAGGAATCAAATCCATAACATTTTTGGTGACTCATGATTAGTCATCAACTAGGTCAATGGCTCTTATCTATGCAAGAATGAGACTCTACAACGATACAAACATCATGTAGATACCTTATTAGAATCATTTGACCATTAAATTTTGTAGACCATTTCTCACTCAACCAAAAAGTTTGTAGACACAATGGCTTCTTTAGCCTCCCACATACCCTCTTCCTTCTCTTCCTCCAAAATCTATGTCACTATACATTGCTTAACTTTGCCTTCTTACAATTATTCCAACATATTCTTTGTGGGGAATATCACTAATGATCCACATGACTTATAGTATACTCAACTCATATATTACCTCTCTTACTCTATTAATCCTCCCAACCTCTCCCACAATGTGTGGCATGTATTCCTAAATCATGTTGCACATTACACTATGCTAAGGGGACTTCTCTACAAATAGGGTTTTAATGGTCTCCTCCTTCGATGTCTCACTAGTAAAGAGATTCCATTTACTATTAAGGAGGTTCATGATGGGATTTGTGGTGGTCATTTTACTGGTCACACAATTTCCAAACATCTCCTTTTCCTTGGCTATTATTGGCCAACACTCTCTCATGATTGTACTGATTATGTTAGACATTGTCTCAAATGCTAAAAACATGCCAACCTATTTCACATTCCTAGTCATGCCTTACAAGTCACTAAGCACTTTTGGCCCTTCTCTCAATGGGGTTTAGACTTAATTGGTGAGATTAACCCCCATTCCTCTCTTCATCACTGATTAATCATAATAGCAACAGAATACTTGTCTAAGTGGGTTGAGGCCTTTCCTCTCATATCCACTAAGGTTGATAAAATCATTGAATTTATCAACCATCATATCATATACCATTTTGGTTTACCTTACAAAATCATAACTGAAAATGGTAAGTCTTTCAAAAACAAGACTATCTAGCAACTCTATGATGCCTTTGGTATCAAACTTAGTTTCTCTTCACCCTTTTTCCCATAAGCTAATGGGCAAGCTGTAGCCTCTAGCAAAACCTTGACCAAAATCTTTATGAAAGTGTTTAATGTTTCTAGCAAGGATTGACACATTCACATCCCCTATGCTTTATAGGCTTACTTTACTATTATTCACACTTCTAGAGGAGCTACACCTTTCTCCCTGGTCTATGGGATGGAAGTTGTTTTGCCCCTTGAAGTCTAAATTCTTTCTCTTAGGATTTTACTACAAGACATTTTAACTAATGATGAATTTCACCATGAATATTTGGCTCAACTTGAGCTACTTGATGAACACCATCTTGTATCCCTTAACCATCTCCACATCTACCAAGAGCATATCAAATGTGCTTATGATAAAAACCTTAAAGAGCATGATTTCAATATTGGAGATCTTGTATTAAAGGAAAATCAACATGTGACTAACTTGGAAAAGATAAAATGGGGAAAGTTTACTCCCAATTGGCTAGGACCCTACATTATAACTCATAAATATGGCTCTATATCTTATCGCTTATCTTTTCTCAAAGGATGACTAGAACCTGAACCTCTAAATGCATTGCATTTATGACCATTCTTTTGTTAATTAAGTGACACTTTACCTTGTGTCTAACTTAAGCTCATCCCTTGAGAAAACCCACTATATTCATATAATATTCACCTTACCCTTATTCCTCCACACTTATTTAACCTATGAAGTGTTTTGGTTTTGTCCCAAAATGTGGAAAACTTATAAAGCTCTATAGACTTGTCCATGACTAAAGTAACAAAAAGACTCAAAAAAGAAAAAGAAAAAGAAAAAGAAAAAGAAAATAATATGTGATACATAAACTACTCCAAATCATGCCTAGCTCTTAAAAAATTAGATTTATCCCTTGAAGGATAGCTACATTCAAATAGACTATTCCCTTTAAGGATAGCTATTAAAAACTAGCAAAATAAAAAAGACTAGACCATACCATTGAAGGATGGCTAAGTCAAAAAACCACTATCAAAGGAAAATATGATTTATAAGCTTCCCTATTGATCATCTTCATACCATTATGAGCTTCTTGCATCGATCATCTTACACAACAAAAGTAAAAACAAAGAAAAAATAAAAAAGCAACACAATAACTTTATGTCATGGACTTGTCTATAGTTACTCTCAGGCAACCCACAAATAGGGCATACCATTATTACTCTAAAGGTTACACTAACTCATTAATCTTATTCCATTTTACACCCTCTTTCCCTCAAAAACACATTTTCAAGGGACTTTGAGCTTACTTAACACAAGGCAATAACCATGCTTTTATAACTAACAAATGGTCAACTAATGCAATGCATAAAAAAGGTTTAAACTTTAGAGCCTATTTACATTGTTATTTTGGGTTGTGTCAGTAACAAACACCTTCTATCTCTCTTTTACCTTTCACTTCACATGTTGAATTTTCTTCTATAGATACATTTTCCAATAGAATAACTCACCATCTCAACTCATAAACATAATAACTCTAAATCCTACACCTACCCCAAAACTAATGCCTAAAACTAATCATTTATAGTATATACCATCACATATATGGTACAATGCTAAAATTGCAACATGAACACCATTATCCTAACTAAAAATAAATATGAATAATGTCACAATGCCCAAAACCATCACTTATGCATACACCATCACATATCAAAAATGCAAAAAACCAAACAAACATGAACAACACATTCATTTCTAGAATATACCATCACATATATGGGACAATGATAAAAATACAACATGACCACCATTTTCCTAACTAACAATAAATAGGAATAATGTCACAATTCCCAAAACCATCACTTATGCATACACCATCACATACGGAAAATGTAGAAACCAAACAAACATGACCAACACATTCATTTTTAGTATACACCCAATCACATATATGGAAGGTACTAAGAATGAAACTTAACCATGATTTTCCTAAAAACCAATACATATAAAATATATCAAGACCAAACTTCTCATTTTCAGTATGAAAATAATCACATATATGGTAAATACTAAGAATGCACCTGAACCTTTATTTCCTAAATACCAATATATAGGAAATAAACCATGACCAAAACATCTATTTTTAGTATAAACGATCACATATGGAGCATTATAAAATTATAAATTAACCAATCATATACCATTTCACATATGGAAAGTGCTAAACCTTTATCTCATAAACACAACCATTTCAGTTTACGCATATACCATCATATATGGGAAAGCTAAACATGAAAATCTCATTTTCTATGCATATGCCATCACATATATGGAAGTGTTAGTAAACCAACATCATCATTATATCAATATCATAAACATTCATCCAAAACCATAAAAATTCATCCAAAACCATAAAAATTCATCCAAAACCATAAACATATACATGAAAATAACATTTACATCATCATCACATCAAATAAAACATCTCATCATATGTGTGTGTGTGTGTTGAATCAATATACATCATATACAAATATCAACATCTCTCTCTCTCTCTCTCTCTCTCTCTCTCTCTCTCTCTCTCTCTCTCTCTCTCTCTCTCTCTCTCTCTCTCTCTCTCTCTCTCTCTCTCTCATATACATCTCACATCATCAGCTCTCAGTCTAGTATATATACAAAAAATGAATAAATAAAAAAATATCTCTCAAAATCAAGATCAACACGGCCTCCTCAAAATCATGGCAAACGTGATGAGGTGGTGTCACCACTGCCCTCTCCCTATCTCCATCTCCATGCACTAGAACCTGAGGTCTATGTCTCTAACCAATCCTACTCCCTAAACTCTACAAATCTAAGAATCTACAAAAACTCATGGATCACCCTCTCATAGTATGCAATCTAATCTAGTGTAGTGTTGTATCTTGTAAGAGATATAGTCTATGGAGGACCCATGACACCTACTTGTCTTGCTACCTATACTACTACCTATATAGGAGGAGGAGGAACAACTACTAATTCCCATGTGTCTGACCTTAATTGATCTCTCTCTATTTTCAACAAGGTCACTAATCCCTATAAACTAGCCACCTGACTCTAAAGATGGCCCACCTGACCATATAACCCCAAGACCTTTACCTATGAGGAATCCTATAAAAATGAATATAGAATCTCTCTACTATATGGCCATGTCCCTAACATATAATGTTGTATCCCTCTCTATAACTATAACATCTCTGGCCTGCACGACCACATCTCTCACTTAAATAGTGGCATTTCTAGCCTATATTACCACATCTCTATCCTAAAGCATAGCATCCCTACCCTGTGTGATCAAATCCTTATCTTGTATAGACACATATCTAGCCTACAAAGTATCATCTCTCTCATGTTCAAGACCCTACATCTATGGATTTGGCCTCCTAACTGGTACAACTAGGTGTAGTCCTACCCACCATGCCTAGTATGCCCTAATGCATCCATGGGGATCATTTTCATCTTTTTTCAAGCCAAATATTACCCAAACACACATTTAATTATGCACCCACTCATTACATCTAATTTTGGTGTCTTGTTCATTCATGCTATCTAATACATGTTGACAATACCTTACATTTATGACTATCAGTTGGTTTGGATCACCACTAACTGATCTTATCACCTACAACCTATTGTGTTTTTAGGGGCACTTCCTACCTTAGATACCTAAAACACATTTGACCATTGGAACTATAGATTTAGTTGATCCTACCTTCTCATCTATCACTAACAAGCTATGCCTTGGTAACTTTAACCAAAATACTCCATGACCACACCTATTTTCAACTTGTCAACACAACTTTTTAGTACTTTGTGACCACAATGTCATCTCTACACTACTAACCCAAAACCAACCAATCTCATTTACTCCTTGTCAAATTGATCACTGATTTTGGGTTTTTCCCAATCAGTTCCCATTTTGAGGGGGAGGATATCACACCCCATGCTTAGACCACTCAAATTTAATTTTTGTCTTGCAACTTGCTAGCACAACTTACCAAGATAAAAAGGGGCAAATTTAGACACCAAAATTATGTTACACAAGTGTATAACATGTTGTGTTGAAACCCCCTTAGACCCCCTTTGTAACAAGTCTTCCTAACCCATGCTTTTACCCTACATATTTAATTAGTTAATTAAGATTAACTAAATATTCCCTATGCCACCTTGCCTAGCCACCTTACCCCAAGACCAATTCTCCCCCTATGAGTCACCACTAAACTTGGTCTCCCATAAATAACTAATTCTTACCCTATAAACCAATTTCTAAACAATTAACTTATACCCAACCTCACATATTGACTATTTCTTAATGGGTATCACACTGAGCATGAAGAAATATAAGAAAGGAGCCAAAAATATCCCTTTTAACCTATTCTTATGCCACTAACATCAATCAACCCTTGACTAACATTGATTAACTTGAGACTGACATCAGTAAGATTACTAGCATCAGTTACTTAAGCAATTTTCTAAACCCATTTTGGACCCCCTATAAACATTCTCTCTCTCAAGTAGAAACTCACTCAAGAGATTCAAATCACTCTTAACAATATTTTAGATATTATCCACTATAACTAGGCTCACAGCTTCTCTATACCAATCAAATCCTAAACCAGAATTGATCTAGTGTGTAAAGATCTTGAACTATGATGAACAAGTGACACACACTCATCTTCATTTGATCAGTCACCTTAACAAAGCTTTATCAAGAGTATTTATTTAGGTATTTATATCATTTAAGCATCCCTAGATTCTATGAATTTTAATTATTTCTAATTAGAATTTACACAATTCATGTCCATCCCTAAGGAGGAGTTACAAAACTCCTTCATCTCCATACCTCTACCTTAACCAAACCAAACTCCTCACCCAAACTTCTTACCATATCTCTAACCCCTCATATGACTCTTTTCCAACCCCATTAACCTATAATATATCCTTCCCTACACTCAGGAAGGCCTTCTATGATTTTTTGACTCTATTGCCCCTAATAACATCAGTTATCCTATATATGTTACTCACATTGCCACTACCAACATCGATTACCCTACCAATGTCAGTAACTTCCCTTTTACCCAAATCACCCTGAACCAGCCCGAACATCCCTCTAACAAACCAAAATTGTATTTTGCTTGCTTTGTGATACTGACTACTACACATAAGTTATAGAAAAGGTACATGTAACTCTCTCTCTCTTTTTAATTTACTTTGTCATTTCATTTTTAACTCTTTGTATTAAATAATGGAATGTCATCCCCTAAGAAGTTTGTCACTTCATGGAACAAGCAAGTTGCTTGGTAGCCCACTCACCAACCTACTAACAAATATTTTATGGTAGTGTGTTCTTACTTACGAGTGGTCCTCCCTAGCCAAAGAGGAGTTCCCAACTTCATCTAGATATGGTATGCACCAATTTAGGTACATATAATCACTAATCCACAACCTTTATTTCTCTATTTCACACTTCTTAAATTTAATCAAAAATAAGCTTAGGCATATTTTCAAGTGTGTTGTGCTTACATGTGACCCATGTAAGATGCCTTAAAGGTGAAGGCATGTATTATGATCAATAAGGAAAGATTATGGACTTGATAATTTATGAATTCTCTATAAATAATGAAACCAAATGAGATGGTTTTTAGGCTTGTGGAAAAAAAGTGTGTTGGATGAAAGAGAGACTTATTCAAGGATTTTGTGTAGAGTATACATTGAAGTGAACAAGAGAGGGTAGGTAGTGTGCATGTTGGATGAATTAATAAGCAAAATAATTTTTTGGCTATGTTTATGACTTGTAGGTCATATTTTTGATGATAGGATAGTGCTCTTGTAGTTTAAATATATGAGAAGAGGTCTAAGTGTGCATATGAGGATAGTTTGAGTGAAGAAGAAGAGACATTGTGGCATACCTATGTAATAGGCATGAAAGATATAGAGAGGGAGTTTATGAAAGGTTTAGATAATCATATATCCATAATTAGGTGTTGAAGACATTAGTTCTAAAGTGGAGGTGTTTATTTAAAAGGAGGGTCTAAAGGACTTGATCTTCCTTTGGGGTAGTTGCTCCTTGTGAAACTGGTGTTTAACTAAAGGCCTTTGGTCAGGAGGACTTGATCAAGGTTTCTAGTCTAAAGGACATGACCAATATCTTGTTTGTAATTTCTTATAGGAAAATTAGTCCATGTGTTATAGGCTTGAGAGTAGGTTTTATTCCCTATGAGGGTTTCCCACAAGAACTATGTGTTGTGTGTTTGATCTTATGTATGTATGGAATGAAAGATCTCTCTTTTTAATGTTATTTGATCAAGTTGATATATGTTGATTATTTAATAGTTTACAAGGATTATAATTTAAATTGAAATATTTGGGATCACTAATTCATCTTCCCCTCTCAGAGATTGTGCCTCTATAAATTGGTATTAGAGTAGGTCCTTTGGTAAAGGCTTGATAGCTTGAAGGTGATCCAAGGTAAAATATGGGTAGTCATTAAGGAGGTTTCACTACTAAGCAAGCACTAATGTTTAATGGATCCACTTATGCAGTTTGTAGTGCCAGGATGAGGACATACATTATGTCCCTAGGGTTTGATGTATGGTAATCTATTGTGGATTGTTATGTTGTTCCTACTACTCATCTATCTAGTGTTGTAGACAAGAATTTATTTGAGAATAATTATAAGGAAATGAATGCCATCACTTGTGGTCTTATAGAGACTGAGATCACCAAGGTATTCCATTGTAAATATACTAAAGAGATATGGGATAAAATGAAGATCATTTATGAATGATATTCAAAGGTTAAGCTTGCTAAGTTTCAAACTCACAGAAGGTAATTTGAAATTCTCAAGATGAATGAATAATATTTTGTGGCATCCTTTTTATAGAGATTTGATGAAATTATGAACATTATCAGAGGTATTGGAGAGAACCTTGAAGAGGCTAATATAGTTTAAAAGGTATTAAGGTATATATCCCTCAAGTTTGATCCAAAATTATCTTCTATAGAAGAAAGTCATGATCTTACTTAGTTAAAGATGTATCAATTGCATGTCATCCTTACTGCATATGAGATGAGGAAGAATGATGATATACCACCAAAGAAGGAAACAACATTCAAAATAGATATGAAGCCAAAGAATAAATTCAAAGGTAAGAAACCCAAGAAGGATGAAATTTTTGATATAGCTAAGAATGAACTAATTACTTTGATTTCAAGGAAACTAAAAATAGGTTTAGACAAGTATAAAGGTAAACTACCCCTCAAATACTTCTTTGTGGAGAAGTAGGACATTTTTATAATAAATTCCCTCTTAAGTATAATAAGGATGATGAAGAAGAACATGATAAAGGTCATGATGATGGAAAGAGATAATTCAAGTTTGATAAAATTAAAAAGGGATTCATAAGGTTTGACAAGAAGAAGAAGTGCTTTAAGGACAAGAAGAGTCTCTATACCAAAGAAGATTGAAACTCATCATATGAGAGTGAAGTCGGTAATTTAGAGTATGATCATGAAGATTATGGTCCTATTGAATATAAATACCTATTCATGGATAAAGAAGGTAGTTTATCACACCAAAGGAGTCTACTTGGAGTGATTCAGATGATGATGAAGATGAGATGGACTATGAGACTACATTGAAAAATGTTCTTGAAGAACTGAAGATTGAGAAGAAGATTAGAAAAAAGATGAAATCTAAACTCAAGGACTATGAGGATAAATTTAGTGTGTATGAGGAAATAATGAATGAAAACATCAAGGAACATAAATTTATAGTCAAGCATCTCAATTTTCAACTATAAAGTCAATCTACATGCTTGAAAGCTAAAGAAGATTAATTTGCAAGGTATGTAATTGAAAATGAGTCATTGAAATCTAAGTTAGAGAAGACATACAGTAAGGTTAAGCCATTTGTGAGATTTTAAAAGAGATAAAGTGATATAGATAATATTTTGAGTGATCAAAATCATGTAAATGATAGAACTAGTCTTGGATACAAAGAAGAACCAAAAAATGCAACTTAAGACAAGAAAAACATTATTATGAACAAGGACAATCATACTTTAAAGATAAATCATCAGAAATAGAATGAAAGTGCTAGAAAATGAAGACAAATTGGATCAAACAATGAAATTCCATGAGGTATGCAAATTTTAAAGGTTACTACTATACATGTAATTAGTTTAGGCATAGATCTAGAGAATGTATAAGACCTATTAGAGATGAGTTTGTATGTAACTATGATTAAAATCATTAGTCAAGAGGTGTGAGCAAGGTTGAGTGTTTTAACTGTCATGATGTGGGGTGTTTTGTAAAACATTGTCCATCTAAAGTAAGACAAGCTAAGTTTCCATCAAGGATTATTGTTTTCTACAACTATGAAAAATTAGTCACATTGATAGATTCTACAAGCAAAGGTATACAAATTATAATAGGTTCAATTAGGTTCCAAGAGTGAAAGGAAGAAGGCAAGTTATCTCATAGAAACCAAAGGTGGTAAGTGTGAATCATGATGAGTCTATAGGTCTAAGTAATCTATTTTCTATGGTGGAGAATACTACAAAAGGAGAAGTATGCTAAGGGATCTCATTGTCTGCTCATGTTGTGGATAAAGAGACCAAGCTCAAAAAGAAGATCAAGGTGCTGGTTGAAGCTAGTTTTGAGGATGTTTGGATCCAAGTTAACATTTGCTATTGTTAAGAAATATTCATGCAAAGAACATCAATTGTCAATGCCTACTGATGAGGTTTAGAACTATAAGGTTGATTCTTCAAATGAAGAGGTATGTCAAAATTCCATAGTTGTTCCATGTGTTATCAATTCTATCTTAGAGAAGAATGAGAGTGATATATATAAAAGGAACTAGTTGTAATAGTTTATAATAAGAAGAAGGAGAACAAGATCAAGAAGTCTTATATCTATAAGAAGATTCTAGTGGCTATTAAAGAGACGTGGGCCACTCCTAGATTCACTTTATTTTAGATCATTATGGTGTAAAGGATGTCTCTATTCATGCTTCTTAAGAGACTCCTTTTAGTGAAGAATCAAGTATTATTGTGGTGTTATTTAGATAGTCATAGAAGGCTAGAGATGAGTATTTTTAGTTGGAGAAAGTATGTCCAAGTGGATGATATGTTGCATTAATGTCAGAGTGATGCCACAATTATATATGATTAGCATATAGGGTCAAATTAAAGGTTTTCAAGTGGAAAAAGAGGATTTGTGATTTTTCAAGATGATATTTCTGCATATAAAGGTATGCTGACCTTATTATAGCATGATCTAAGTGGTTTTATGGTTTGAAGTTATGTTGAAATCAAATTAGAGATTTTTATTTGCTCTTGGGTTTCCTAGTTTATGCTTAAGAGTATGTGTTGACCATTTTTGGCCCAATAGGCCAAAAATCGATCCCCCCTTTTTTTATGTTGTTTGAGCCAGTACTTTTGATTTTGCATGAGTCTTGCGAATTTCTACAGACTATGCAAGTTTTCTACAAACTCTACAGGTCCATTTCTATGAACTTTGTAGAGCTTGGATTTATATGGACTCAGCAATGAGGTTTTCTACAGACACTGCAAGTCCATTTCTATGGACTCTGTAGATTTTCTATGGACTTCACAGGGACTTCTATGAACTCTATAGGTGTACTCTTTTGGTAGATGAAGAACCAATTTAGAGAGTGTAAGGTTTTACAAAGCTTCTTTAGACTCTTGTTTGAAGAAATTCATAAGCAAAGAGAACTAAAATGGTTCAAAGACACTTTTCCTTAAGGTTGGAAGAGTGGTTCAACAACATAATCTTTCCAAGAGTTAGCATCTTTGAACCATTAAACCATTGAACTAATTTAATGCCTTGGTTCAATGCCTTGGTTTAATGCTTCAGTTCAAAGCCTTGGTTCAATCAACAAAGTTCATCACTTTGGTTCAATCAAATGGTTTAACATGTTAGTTCAACATTTTGGTTCAATGCTTTAGTTCAATCGGATGCTTCACTCAGTCAGTTCAATGCCTTAGTTCATTGGCAAAGTTCAACGCAAAGTTCATCGGTAGGTTCAATCAAATGGTTCAGTTCAAAGGCTCAGCTCATTTCAAACAGTTTAACGAGCTTGGTTTAACGCTCAGTTTAAAGCCTTAGTTCAAAAACCACTTAAACCATTGAACTGATTCAATCAATTGGTTCGACGATTGGTTCAAAGGAGTGGTTCAAACAAAATTTCAAGCCTCTTGAAGGATAAGTGCCCTTGCAAAGGGTAGTTCTAGGTTCAAGAGCCCTTATGGAGGGTAGGGAAAACTTCAAAGAGGCCACAAAGAAAGCATCAAAGGTAAGATCTTTCAAAATTTTGTTAAGGCAAAGGAATAATTCCTTCAAACTTTTTATCCAAAGGAATTCCTTTGGACAAAAAGTCTGAAGGAATTTAGAAAAGCTGCGAGCTCAAAAAAAGCCCACAGGGAAGAAACCTAAAGGAATGACAAAAGGCCAAAGCAAGAAGTTGATGAAAAGTCCAAGGGAGATAGGCTCGAGGACGTCAAAGTTAAACATGGTGAACTAGCTATTGGGTATTCAAACACAATGACGAGTGCATGAACATCAATTTTAAGGTAGTCAAATAGCCATTTGTTTTTAAAATGCCTAAGTGCCAATCATGAAAAGAGCTTAAGGAATGCAGTGACCCACTAGAAGATAGCCCTTGAGGGCTGAAGGAGTAGGAGAAGACAAAGTGCAGGAAAAGACAAAGTAGTCCAAGTGGTGAGGAGAGGTGAGTTATTGCCAGATGGTCACCAAATGGTGCAAACAATAAGTGGCATGGCTTATTTTCTCCAGTTCACATTTATAAGCAAATAAGCCACGTAAATTCCTTGAAAGGAGTAGTCTATTCATGAAAAAGAGGCATGGCCATGTTCTCACATTAATATGGAATGCCAAAGTCAAAGTAGGAGCCGACAATCAAACGGCTTCCTCTTCCCAAGGTTCAAAGTGCACATGGGCCAGCTTGCAAAAATAGCACCAAAGTCTTTCCCAAAAAATACCAAGTTCTCTTTCTCTTTCTATATATTGTAAAAATTCTCTTTTGGGAAAGAGAAATCTCTCAGCCTTAAGGCAAAACTTTGCCTAAAAATATATCAAGCTTGTAAGGTAGAGCTCTACCAAATTTTACCTTGAATCAAGATTTAGCATTTTTACCTCCATCTAGACTTGCACTAAAGGACATGTTTATGTTTTATTTTTGTGTTAATTCATTTCCTTTTATGCTTCTCATAGATCGATTCTAGCATGTTTAGTGCATTGTGAGTTTCTCTTTTACAGGTTTGCCAGAAGTGTCCCTAGAGGAGTGTAGGTGCCTGTGAATAGGCTACCATAAGTGGGTCTGAGGATGCCTCTTCCTCCATGTATTTCCATGGACCCCTTACTCACTGACATAGAAGAGTTTTCCCACATTATATGAAGTGTATGGGTGCTTCTTCTTGGTGAAAAGTGTATGTTTTGGGCCTGAGTGGATCAAACTTTTGTAGTGTATCACCTTTTCATTTTTTAGGCTTAGGTTCTATTGCAACATCTCTCTCTCCCTTTTCATCCCTCCCCTTTTTTTACATTTATTTGTATCAGTAGGAGAAATTAGGGCCTAAAGGATACATCAGAGGGAGCTAGCCCTTATCTAGAGAATCTACCCTCTAGCTTCGCTAGTCCCATAGGAAAGAGGGGAGTTTCCATTGTTGCGTGTGGAAGGGTGGGAGCTAGGCATCCTTCCCTGGGTGCAATCCACTACATCAACAGTTTTTGGCACACTGGGTGGGACCAACTAGGAAAAGTTGTGTCTAAAGAGTTGAAGAAATTTTGGTGTGTTCTTCAACCAATTAGCCTTTATAGGCTTTTACATCAACACCAATGGTGACTCCGAGTTAAATCAACTGGTTAAGCGGTTCTAGTGCCATCAAGAAATAGTATTTTGGTATGTATAATTCCATCATTCAGAGCCATGGACCCTATTTTCCTTGGCCACCCTAGCTATGATCCTTATTAGGTCCAATATGACCAGTCTCAACCTTGTCATGAGCTATATCAACCTTATGCCCAGTCTTCTCAATGTGTCATTTCTCCTACTCAACCCAGTCTCTTTGCCAATCAACCTGTTTCAACTTTCAAATGAGCACTATTGGGATACAAAAAGTATGTATTAGAGCTTGACACCAGAAGGGGATGTGGCCAAGAAATCCTTGATCATGTCATCCATCA
The DNA here is from genome assembly GCA_037957365.1 of Torreya grandis. Taxonomy (NCBI): domain Eukaryota; kingdom Viridiplantae; phylum Streptophyta; class Pinopsida; order Cupressales; family Taxaceae; genus Torreya; species Torreya grandis. The sequence continues at coordinate 3,415,866 of JARHVA010000579.1, read as the reverse complement.
AGTGAGAAATGCACTAGATCAGGTTAAGAGTGAATGGGCTCCTATTGAAAGAGCCAATTGGCAAAGGCTTACAAGTAAGATGCTGGATGTGAGTGGTTTGATTGCATCTTTGGAAGAGAAGATAAGTATTCATGAGAGGCAGCTTTACCAAGTCTATCAACCTACATACTCACTACCCCAAGTATCATATCATTCATACACAACCCCTGCTTATGAGCCAAGTCAATCCTGTCAAAGTCCTTTCCCCAATCATGCTGAGGAGAGTTTCAAAATAGTAAATCTTGTGTTTAAGGCTAATCTTGATAAATAGATTGAATTGGAAAATCTTCAAATGTAGCAGTCTATTTTGGTAGCAAGGGAAGTGGAATCTAAACCCTCACTACCCTCTCACATTATGGCCCCATCACCCCAAAAGGAGATGCCTAGTCTGAATGTCTTGAGCTGGAATAAAGTGGTTGAGTCATGGAGCAGTAAGGAGGAGAAAGACATTGTCCAAGAGTGTGAGGTAAAAAATGAGGATAATCTAGCTAAGCAGATTGAGGAATTAGAATCTAAGATGAGACTTCTTAGAGAAAGAGAGATGGAGCTTTCAGACCTTGTAGAGGAGCTGACACCAAAAGATACCCCTTCCACCAATCCATAAGCTAATTTCAATATTGATGAAGTGTTGGTAAAGTGGAGGGATGAAAATCAAGTGATTTTGGCCCAAGGTCTACCCACTCCTATTCTAGAGAAAGCCCCATATTATGTGCCAAATCCTTTTTATCAAATGACACTTGCTCATTCTGGCTCATCTGATGCATCAATCGATCCTACCCTTAATCTCGTGTGCCTAGCTTTCCAGCATGCCTCTCTTTAGACAGCTCTTCCTGTACATGTGCAGACCCTCCCAAATCTTCCCTAAACTCCTCAAGTCTTTCAACATGATCTCCAAATTCCAAGCTGGAAGAAGGAACATCATGAACCAGCCTAGGACCTTGAAGAGGATAAGGTTACTCTTTGTTCACAAGGGGAAATTCCAAGGTCATGAGTTGGAAGCAAATAGTAGAATCATGGGGTAGAAAGGAAGAGGAGGAGAAAGGTTTTGCTCAAAACCTTGAAGAAGATGAGGCTACTTCTCTTGATGATGATTGTGACCTCTAAGAAAGACTTTTCCAAGAAGATATAGACAGGCAGATTGTAGAGTTGGAGTCCAGAGTGAGTTTCCTCAGCCATCATGTGATGGACGTTTTAGACCAAGTAGTAGTTTCCATGTCTAAACACACTCCATCCACACACCTCCAAGAGAGATATCAGGCCATGCCTAATATAGATGAAGTGCTGACTAAATGGAAAGAGGAGAATCATTTGATTTTAGCTCAGGGACTGCCTCCTCTTCTACATGAGTTCGTCTGTTAGCTTTTCACTTCACCCCTTCTCAAGGAGGAACCTATCTTGAAGGAAGAAATTGAAGAGGAGTATGTTCAATTTATGACTGATCAGGGAGACTTCATGAGTGTAGATGAGGAGGAAATCACCATAGGTCCCCCCTTTGATGAACAAGAAGACAAGTCACAAGCTTTTTCCTTTATCTCTGATGAGGAAGAAGTGATTTTCACCCCTTTTCTCATTTTGTAAGACATCATGGAGGGTCATGGAAACCTTCTTGACCATGCTTTGAATGATTTGTTTGAAGTCATTGGGGTAGGTTACACTATTATTCAAGGAGGCTATGAGTTGGATAAGAGTGGAGAAGGTAGCATTGGGACTCAAATAAGTATGCAAAGGGGCTGTAGGCTTTCAAATTTATCCCTTCAAGAGGTTGGTGAATCTGAATATACTTTCTTTGAAGTCATCAAGGAGGATGATCATACCATGGAACCCGAGCATGAGGCAGAAGAGAACAAGCTAGTCAATGATGCATATCAAGGGGCTTATGGTAATGAGCTAGCAATGATTGATTTCTTGATAAGATACACTAGCATGAAGAACCAATAGGAGGCAAGCTTCCAAGAACAAATAGAGTATGTATATGTTAGAAGCATGTTTGAATCTGATCCACTCAAATACAAGCCAATCCAGGTGGTAGGCAAGAGGAGAAGGTCACCAAGTCTCCACTTCATTCATCCACTTGTTTGGTATCATAAGTTTCCTAGCCAGGGAGGGGACTTAAGAAATTTTCCCTTTGATCCAAGAGGGAAGAAAATATACCTAGTTAATTATACATAGTAGTTGATTTTAGTTTCTTTTCCTGCTTTCCCTAAGTGTAGTTTGCATAAGTAGTGTTTTTAGCCTTGTGTGTGTTTTCCTTTGTGTGTGGGGTAAAAAGCTTCATGTTTGATTCTTGGATCTTTTAGGGCTATTGTTAACCTTTCTTCAAAGCTACATTCTAACTCTGTGCCCAATGGACTTCAAGGCAACTGGTCTCTAAGCATAGTAGGCATGCTTCCCCTGGGAGTCACCAATTTGTTGACCACTTTTGGCCCAACAGGCCAAAAATTGGTCCCCCCTTTTTTTATGTTATTCTGAGCTAGTACTTTTGATTTTGCATGAATCTTGCAAATTTCTATAGACTCTATAGGTTTTCTACAAACTCTGTAGGTCCATTTCTATGGAATCTGTAGAGCTTGGATTTTTACAGACTCAGTAATGAGGTTTTCTATGGACTCTACAAGTCCATTTCTATGGACTCTGTAGGTTTTCTACGGATTTCATAAGGACTTCTACGAACTCTGCAGGTGTACTCTTTTGGCAGATGAAGAACTAGTTTAGAGAGTACAAGGTTTTACAAAGCTTCTTTAGACTCTTGTCTAAATAAATTCATAAGGAAAGAGAACTAAAATGGTTCAAAGACACTTTTCCTTTAGGTTGGAAGAGTGGTTTAATGACATAATCTTTCCAAGAGTTAGCATCTTTGAACCATGGAACCATTGAACTATTCAACGCCTTGGTTCAACACCTTGGTTCAACGCTTCAATTCAAAGCCTTGGTTTAATCATCAAAGTTCATCACTTTGGTTCAATCAAATGGTTCAACATGTTGGTTTAACATTTTGGTTCAATGCTTTGGCTCAATTGGATGGTTCAATCACTCGGTTCACTCAGTCAATTTAACACCTTGGTTCATCGGCAAAGTTCAACGTAAAGTTCATTAATAGGTTCAATCAAATGGTTTGGTTCAAAGGATCAGCTCAATTCAAATAGTTCAATGAGCTTGGTTCAACACTTGATTTAAAGCCTTGGTTCAACAACCGCTTGAACCATTGAACCAGTTCAATCAATTGGTTCAAGGGGTTCAAAGGAGCAGTTCAAACAAAAGTTCAAGCCTTTTGAAGGATAAGTTCCTTTACCGAGGGTAGTTCTAGGTTCAAGAGCCCTTGCAGAGGGAAAGGAGCACTTCAAAGAGGCCACAAAGAAAGTATCAAAGGTAAGATCTTTCAGAATTTTGTTAAGGCAAAGGCATAATTCCTTCAAACTTTTTGTTTGAAGGAATTCCTTTGGACAAAAAGTTTGAAGGAATTCAAAAAATCTGTGAGCTCAAAAAAGCCCGCATTGAAGAAACCCAAAGAAATGACAAAAGGCCAAAGCAGGAAGCTGATAGAAAGTCCAAGGGAGATGGGCCTGAGGACATCAAAGTTAAACATGGCGAACTAGTCATTGGGTATTCAAATGTAGTGATGGGTGCATCAATGTCAATTTTAAGGCAGTGAAATAGCTATTTGTTTTTAAAATGTCTAAGCACCAACCATGAAAATATCCCAAGGAGCGCAGTGACCTGCTAGAAGATAGCCCTCGAGGGCTGAAGGAACAAAAGAAGATAAAGTGCAGGAAAAGACAAAGCAGTCCAAGTGGTGAGGAAAGGTGAGTTATTGCCAGATGGTCACCAAACGATGCAAAAAGTAAGTGGCATGGCTTGTTTTCTCTAGTTTACATTTATAAGTAGACAAGCCATGTAAATGCCTTAAAGGGAGTAGTCTATTCATGAAAAAGAGGTGTTGTGATGTTCTCACATTAATATGGAATGCCAAAGTCAAAGTAGGAGCCGATAATCAAATGGATTCCTCTTCCCAAGGTTTAGAGTGCACATGGGCTAACTTGCAAAAAGAGCACCAAAGTCTTTCCCAAAAAGTTCCAAGTTCTCTTTCTCTTTCTATATATTTTTAAAATTCTCTTTTGTAAAAGAGAAATCTCTCAGCCTTAAGGCAAAACTCTACCCAAAAATCTCTCAGGCTTGTAAGGCAGAGCTCTACCAGATTTTACCTTAAATCAAGACTTAGCATTTTTACCTCCATCTGGACTTGCACTCAAGCACATGTCTATGTTTTATTTTTGTGTTAAGTCATTTCCTTTTATGCTTCTCACAGATTGATTCTAGCATGTCTAGCGCATTGTGAGTTTCTCTTTTACAAGTTTGCCAGAAGTGTCCATAGAGGAGTGTAGGTGCATCTGAATAGGCTGCCATAAGTGGGTATGAGGATGCCTCTTCCTCCCTATATTTACATGGACCCATGACTCACTGACACAGAAGAGTTTTCCCACATCAGATGAAGTGTATGGGTGCTTCTTCTTGGTGAAAAGTGTATGTTTTAGGCCTGAGTGGATTAAACTTTTTTGGTGTATCACCTTTTCATTTTTTAGGCTTAGGTTCTGTTGCAGCATATCTCTCTCTCTTTTCATCCCCCCCTTTTTATATATTTATTTGTAGCAGTAGGAGGAACCAGGGCCTAAAGGATACATCAAAGGGAGTTATCCCTTATCTATAGATTCTCCCCTCTAGCTTCACCAATCCCACAGGCGAGAGGGGAGTTTCCATTGTTGCGTGTGGATGGGTGGGAGATAGGCATCCTTCCCTGGGTGCAATCCACTGCATCAACAATATGTAGGTCATAAAATGGGTTATAGTATGTATGGGTTACCAAAGATGTAAAAGCTAAAATCTTGGTCTAGAAGTGTGTAATGATTTTATCTAGGTGTACATGAAGTTTCATAGCTGGTCTTTGACCAGAAAGAAGTTTCTTGACTCTATTTATTTTAAGATTTTAAGGTTTTAGGCTCTACTAAAAAAGTGGTTTGCCTTATGAGTTTAGGTCTAAGGCTTCTTAATATATTGAATGGTCTAAATGGTTGTCAAATCAATCTTTATAGATTTTTTAAGGTTTTTGGTTTTCAAATTATTCATATTTTTGTCAACATAGATACATAATTAGCAAGTTGGTTTGTGAAGGAAGTATGTTATAGATGTTGATATAGGTGTTGAAAATTGGTTTTATCTAGGGTTATAGGAGAGTGCTCCAAATATGAAGTTACAGGTCTTGATGATGTATCTACTAAAATTTGTGGGCTCTGCAAGTTTTAGGTAGGGCTACGTTGAGATATGCCTAGTATGAAGATATGATGTTTTTGTTTAGTTTATCCAAAATAAAAAGGTATGAGTATTTCAAGGTGAGTTCTTAGATTGGTTAGTGCATGTTTTCTATTTGGTGAGTATCATGAAGTTATGTTGGTGATCTTTGAAGTGGTTTGAGTGAGAAGGCTAGTAAGCCTATATGGTATCTCTTCATGGTATGTGGATATATGAAGATGCTCAACAGGTGAATTCAATCATAAATCTTATGGGGAGCCCCTCTTAGATGTTTTTTGGTGATTTCCTTTAGTTTCAATGTTTTTTATTTTCTTTCTTCATTAGTTATAGTGATTGATTAAAGAGAGTGTTGGCATGGAGTAAGAGGAAGTTGTCAAGGCAAGAAGATGCAAGATCAAGGTAAGAGGGAGTTTTTAATATCTTTCTAATATTTTCTACTCCTATTGGTATTATTTTTAGGTACTCAAGATCAGTTGGTGCCCACTTTTTCATTGTGTCAGAGGGGGAGAAAGTTCCTATTGTGAGAGTGCTTGAAGAGAGAGAAGAAAGGTGAGTTGTATATTGTCATATGATGTGTGTTGACATAAATGAAAAATGGGGAGATTATTTGAGTGTTTTTAATGATTTCATGGATGTGTCTAGGTAAGTGGATGAAATGTATTGATAATCTATGTGATAATGACAAAGTGTGCAATGTGTTTGTCCTAGTATGCTCGAAGGAGGCTTGGTTGATCTTTAGTTTTGACATGGCTAGAGATGTTTAGGGATGAGTATAGAGTATTAATCTTGTTAAAATGGCATTATAAGAGGTTTCATATGCTTTGAGTGATTGTGTGCATGATTGGATTTCATTTGGTTGATCATTGTTTTCATCTCGACATTTTGGGTCTAATGGTAGAAAATCTAAGTAGGCAGTTTGTTGACATCACCATTAACACATGTTGATTATTCATGGGGAGTTAGTTATGTGTCTCTGATCACATTAGTCCCTAGTTACTCTCTGTTAAATTTTAGATCATTTAACTAAGTGAGACAAAATATATGCAAGTGAAAATTTGGGTTCCCAGGTAGTTTGACAATTTTTTCCCATACTTAGCCAAATTTACCATGTGACAAGAAAAATTGAGTAGGTATTTTGATGTATTTATATTTCACACAAGTGAAGGTATGAGGATAAAATGTCCATATGGTTTTGTTTTGTTTTGTGCCTAGTTGATTTTTTTTTTAAATTAGATCATGTCATTAAGTGCATCAAAAGATATGCATGTGAAAAGTTGGCCTTCCAGATAGTTCTTGGTATAGTTGACTTTGTGGCAAAAAAAATTAAGTGAGTAGATTAATGAGGTTCTATCTCCATGTGAAAAGGTTTCAAGAGAAGTTTGACACATGGTTGGATTCTAATATTTTAGGAGATCATATGGTCCAAATTTTAGATCATGCATATAAACTTAAAAGAATTTATTGATGTCCAAATTTGGCCTTCCAAGTAGATATCAATGGTCCCCATAGTCAATTTTACAAGAGTTAAAGTTCATGACCAAATGGAGATCCAATGGTTCACGGGAGTTCATACTGATTGAGATTAATGATGTATATGGACTCAAAGAGGTAAAACTAATAATAAGGCACATGATGGTGCCAAGTATCATAATCATGGGGGTTTTGAGTAAGATCTAACAATGTGCAATGTAAGGTAAGGACTAGGCTAATTCATAGAGATTGATGATGTGTGTTAGTCAATATTTTAAGATTGCACAAGATAAATTCAACTATTTGAAGTTTAATGTTTGGATTTGGTGTATTATGAGTTAAATTTACAATAAGAACAATGGTGAATGATTTATCTAAGATGTGAGGACACAAGATGATAGCATAGTTTCCAAATTTTAACTATGACCATTTGAATTCATATAATTGAATTTAACAAAAGAAAAACCAATTCTCAATGTTTGGACCATATATTTCAATCTATGTAGAATATGCTCATGGTATAAAAATTAAATTTTTATAAGACTCCAATTTCCATATAGAAATATAAATTTGAAGATCTTAAAGTGTCTACTATTAAAGTTATGAATTTCAAACTTGATTGTGTTTTCATGTTTGTTCTGCAAGTGACCCGAGAAGGAAAATTGAGATTGTATTGATGTTATTTCAACATTTCATGGTGACTTACCTATTTGAGAGTGTGTTAGTATCCATTAGGATAATTTTAATTGATTTTGGAGGTGTAATCAATCTATCTTAAGTATGAAAAATTCTTAAGAAGTTGACTATGTGTTCATTCATTTTGACTATGTCCACAGAATATTATTTGAGCAAATTGTGCTCTATTAGAAGAATGTACTGGTGACTGTGATCATTTGAGGATTTTAAAGGGGTCATGTGGATTGGATCCATGCATTTGGAACTGGTCTTATGTTCTTATTTTGTTTGAATAAGTGTTAAAGAGTTGAATGGGTATTTATTGTAGACACCTAAATTTGGCCACCGATAACCTCCAATCAGGGTTTTGGCCAATTTCTACCCAAAATATACAATTTAGCCTTAAAACATCAAAACATGCTGAATTATGTGAAACTAACATATTCAAGTGATGATTTTGGACAATGTAATTTTGGCCAGCTAACTTTGAACAAATCATTCCAAGTCAAAATGCTAATTTTGCACCTAGGTGCTCTAGATTATTCTTTCATATAAAAATTATTGCACAAGATGCATGCCTTTGTTATTTAATATTGATAACATCCTAAATGGTAATATGGTTCTAATTCATTTGACATTGAATTCTAATTCCAATCCATTCAAATTTTGGACCAATAACAAGGCATTTTAATCAATTTGAGTAATTTGTGCACAAAGTGCTTAATCATGCTTAAGAGCTAATTAATCCAAATCAAGGCAAAATTAATAAATCTATGTAAAATTATTGAATAATTATTTTTTTAAATGAATATTGAATATTTACATCATCAAGTGACCTAATTTCTTGAGAAGACATCCATGGCCATAAATGCCATAAATATCAGGATTCATGCCCTCAATGCCTCATCAATGCCTTCCTGATGACATGCATGCCTCTTAATTTCCCCTTCTTCCAATCTCATGATGAGGATAATTATAAAATTAATTCCAAAACTTTAATTAATATTCAACCACATATCTCAATCTCAAGATGGATGGTTCAAGTTGATTCTAGACATTCTTAAAAATCTATAAATAGAGAGGCCATGAACACCATTTTTAAGCTATTTTGGTGTAAAGTTATAATGCAAAAATATATTAAAGGATCCATTTAAAATAGTGTTATCATGAAAAATTGATTCCAATCCAAGCCAATCCATAAGCCAAATGTGCCAAGGAGAGATGGAGGTAGCCAAGCTTCCATTACCAAGGACTTCATGAGCACAAGCCGAGCAAGCCACTACAAAAAGCATTTTGGGGAATCCAAGGAAGGTAAAAGAGGTTTATTTTGAATTTTAGTTATGTGTTGTATTCATATTTTTTAATTAATCTCTCCCTAGTGTCTAGGCCTAAAGATTTTATGTTATTAGTGTGTTTCTTTCATTTTGTTTTCATTTTGGAATGAACACCATACTAACCATCCTCTCTTGAGTCAAACTCCTAGATCACATATGGCACACCCAATGGGACTAGATGCATCTCACACCTGAAGATCATTTTTCAACTTGAAAATATTCATTTGGACCCTTAAAACTCTTGTAAATTGATTTTTTAGCTTTATTTTGCCATTTTTGTGTGCCACGATTTTACACAGTAACTGACGTCGATCACTATGTTTTTTTTAAAACACAGACCTGAGATCTTTTTTTCTAAAGTTCATTGTTTTAAACTAAAAAGAGATTCAAATCTAAAGGACATGCTAACATTTTTATTGTAGGACCAAGCTTGACATTTGCTAAAAACATGTTTTAAATCACCTTTTACATGTTTAAAAATCAATTAGGAACTTTGTTTTGATGTTTAATGAAAAATTTAGATGCTTAGATGAATGTTTTCAAAGTTCACAATATTTAGACTAAGGGGTCAAATTAACACCACCAAATCTTTCATTTGGGCTTAAAATTGAACACACTTATCAATTTCTTTTTGCAATAGTTGTTTAATTAGATTTTGTTTGGCAAAAAGAGGAATGTTGCATGTATGCTTTTCCATTTGTCTCCTTTAGGGAACCTTTGGAATCAAAAGTGCCATTCCTATTGCAAGTATCCTAGTCCCAGGCTTAGAAATAAATTCATCTAAATCACTCCCTAAAAACTCATCAAAGTTTTGGTGACCTTGAAAATGACCCTAAAGTCTTTCTACTTTTATGCTTTCTTTATTTTTAAGTAAACTTGGCTTACGAGGAGAACTTCATCACCTCCCATGAGTTATTTAGGGAAGCTTTGACATAGGGTTTCACCTACTAACATTGACTTCATTTGGATCCTAATTTGAGTTTCACATGGGTTATAGTGGCACTTTGGACATCACACTACATTGAGTGAACAATAGGATGTAGTGGTTGAAAAAAGGACTAGACCTTATTGCAACAAGCCAAGTGATACAGACCCAAAATCCATGCTTTTCTTTTGCATTTTTTGGTGTGAAAGTAATTGTGAAATTGATTCCCCTAGATCATTTGAAAAAAAATTAGATCTTTGACAAATCCCCACTTGCCATGAAATTATTGTTGGTGCAATGTGTGCCTCAAGGTCTATTTCATAGTACTGTCATTTGAGAGAAAGGGGGTATAAAGACCCTACTATATAATGTGAATTTACTTTTGGATGAACACTTAAAGTCATCTCAAATGATGTATATTGATGGATTCCAATAATAACAATCAACCTTGTCAATTTAAGATCTAAGAGTGATTAATTAGTTGGTCTTGTCCTAGATTAAAGTCTTGTTTGAAGTCAAAACTTGGTGTAAACAAACAATTCAAACCAAACACATAGTTTAAATTTTATTTTGAATAAAGAGGCATTATGCTACCCTTGTGAGATCATCAATTTTCCTTGTTCAAAGTTCATCAAAAGCTTGAGAGCCATATCATCCACTTTGGTGTAGTTATGCTACCCAATTGAGTCTAGACCTTAGAGTTTGGCATTTTTATTTTTAGTCCATTTACTTGCTTATCTTTGTGTGAATAGTGAAACATTAAATACTTCACGCTAGCTTGTTTCCTCATAAATATTTACATAAACATTTTGATCATTTTGATGAATCTAGACCAAGTTGGAAATTCATCTATTTTAGACATTATCCTTTTTAGATTTTGTAGAACACTTTGTCTTTTTATCACAAAAAACATTGACTATAGATCCCAACATGTATTCCTAAACTCATAGTGGACTCATGTACAATCCAAGGATTATTAATGTAGTTGCACAAGAAGACATGGTGTAAGACCCGTATGTAGATAATATTGTTTATGAGATGGATTCTTATGCCTCTCATAATACTCAATCAGGGGCACAAAGCCAAGATCCATTGGCTAACTATCTAGTTAACACACCACCTTATTCAAAACAAGACCAAGAAAAAATTGTGTAATACCTAGCTAAAATACCCATAGTAGATGAGTCAGTTCTTCAATAGTCATATTATACTAATATAGCTTCCACATATGTTCCATTTTTGTTTGAGCGACATTTTTTAGAGAACAAAAATGAGATTTTGGTTAGAGCCATAGAGGTGGGGGCCAAGTTTCCAGTAGACTTTCCCTATGAAAATTTACCAAGTCTAGTAAGAGTGCCCCACAATATCATTTATGATCAATAGGCTTCTTCTAACAATCTTATGGCCCTTGTCCAAACAATGTACCAAGATCCTAATATATCTAATCATGGTAAAAACATCATGGAAGATCACTTTAACCAAATGTAGACATCATATCAAACCTACATAAATCTAGCATGTGACTTCAATTAGATGAACATGGTGAGTAAGCCTCTTATTGACCTAGTTCCTTCAAATAGACAAGAGAATTCAAACTTTGAACCATTCACACAAACCGCTTTGATAGATAACTTGATGCATATGCCCATTATTGAAGAATTATCTTTATCATCTACATAGAATAATGAGCTAAATGTAGTGCATAATGTGCAAACAAGATCCAATCTTGATCAAAGTGGTTCTAACACACAAACAACTAGCCAACAATATGTGCCTATAGTGCTTCCCATGAGTAGATCATCATATCAAGGAATAGGAGTTTCTACACCCTAACCTCAATAGGTTGCTTCTTCAAGTGTAAAACTTATGGAATTAGGTAATCAAACAATGGCTAATGTCACACCTCAATGATAAAATGTGACGAATCCTACTCCTTCTCAATAGGTAATGAGTAGTATGCCACAATAACAAACACAACCTAGTGTATCAATGCAAAAAAAGGATAAATACATTGCCACCTCAATCAGGGGAAATTAATGTTCTACCTTTCTAGGTAATGATGAACATACCTCTTCAGTCACAAACTAATATGCCAATTCAAAACCAAGTAATGACTAGTCAAAAATGTAGAAATTTTGGCTAGTGATAGATGCCAAATTTGTAACATTTTTTCACTTCCTCACAAGGATTCATGAAACAAGGAAGTCCCCATGTTTCTCAAGTACCTACTAAACAATTGTTGGTTCAAAATGTGCCACAAATTTAGAGATAGGGTCTTGGTCCACAAGTTCCCACTCAACAACAAGGTTGATTAGTCAGCAATAGGTCCCTTTTCAACCATAAAAGGCATAATATAGTTATATCCCTTTATCTCAACCACAAAATATTCCAAATCAAACCTATATTACCAACCCAAACTAGAATATCACACAACCAAGTATGCAATTTCAAGTACATCCTAATCCACATATGAGTATTCCCAATCCATTGCCCAACCAAACTAATATACCCCAACAGGTATCCCCATCATACCATGGTCAAAGTGTATGATCTAAACCAATATTCTCCTTCAAACCAATGTTCCTTCTAGTTTCTTATCCCAAGAATTGCAACAGATGAATGATGTAATTGCTACCATTCATGTTGGTAAACAAATTAAAAATTTTAAATTGGATGATGTGTGTTCCTACCCATTCAACGTGGAGTATTTGTAGATATTATTTCCTCCAAGATACGAACCACCAAAATTTGACAAATACAAAGGGAAAGGTGACCTTAAGGCTCATTTGACTAAATTTTTTGTCACATGTCAACTAGTGGCATATAGCAACATATAATTTTTATTATTATTTCCAAGGAGCTTGGTTGGACAAGCCTTGAAGTGGTTTCTGAAGTTGCCCAAAAATTCAATAACATATTTTGATGATCTTTCTAATAAGTTTGTGTAACACTTTTCCTATAATCTTGAGCATGAGATTTCATTAGTAGACTTAACGTAAGAAAAGAAAAAAGATAGTCAAATTTTGGTAAGTTATTTACAACAATGGAGAGCCTTTGCAAGCTATTTCACCCATAGTTTATTAGATAAACAATTAGCCACTGTGTTTACCAAAAAGTTGCATAGTGAGATAGCTTATCATTTGGAAATACAATGTGTGCATACTTTCAAGGAAATCATTGATAAAGGCTTGTTGATTGAGCTAGTACTCATAGATAAAAGAGTTATCAAGCTTAATTTAACTAATCAAAATCAAGGTACCAATTAGGAAAATGAACCACATCAACATCTCATTCAAGCACAAGCATTACAACCAACATAGGCCAATAACTAAGAAAGACTGAAGCAATTCAACCACAATAGGAATGTTGTGGGAAATACAGTAACCAAATCTCATCATGTATAAATGGTGAAAACATCATCTACACCACCTTTTTAGCTTACCCCTACTCTACAACCTCTCCAACCAATGCCACAAACATAACAACAAGACTTGCACAACAAATATAGTAGCCTTTACCATTGCAAACCCCTCCTCCTAGGAGAACCGTGCCTACACATCATGTCCTTAGTGACATAGGAAAACCTATTAATTCTATATTTTTTAAGCTTTCTACTACTAATATGATTAGTTTGCCTATACCAAAGCATTATTTGTAAGACATTACTTATCCTTATTGGTACCATGAAAATTAATTATGTGGTTATCATCGGGTCAATGGGTATAATCTATGAAGATGTGTCCAAATCAAGCATTTAATTAAGAATATGTTGGAGAATGGAGAGATAATATTAGATAATGGTGCTTCCACTTCTAATCAAACTCTTGGGATTTATCAAAACCCCTTTCCTTGACATAACAATCATTAGTAGAAAAATAATCAGAAACAACAAAAATAGCAATGGTTAGTGTAATAGCAAAATCAACATCAAAATCTGAACCAACAGACTCAACAAAATCAATAGTAGAACCCACAATGATATAACAATGGACAAAATCAAGGTTAAAACAATAAAAAAACAACAAACCTACCATGTAGTTGCATATACTACAACAAGGTTGTAGGTCATATTATAGGTGGTAGCATTAATACCATCTTCATTAATCCTAGACCAAGCACTAATCAGCCTAAACCATTGCTAAATAATAACATTCAGCCAAATTACATGGACAATCTTTCTTTGACCTAGGAATGCATACAAGCAAATTAGAAAACTAGGACTTCTCCTTTTGGACCTTATATTGACAACTTATCCTTACCATGTGACCACATGTGAGTGCACTGGCAATTGAGACTTGTCATATTTTGTCCCACACCATTCCCAACATTTGTTAGCAATAATGGTCTAGTATTTAATCCTGATTGTGTAATCACAACTTAGAGGTCAAAGATTACTATCCCATGCCCATAATCATCCACCACTTTTCCTATCATTCAACCAACCGTTCAACCTCAAAATAAACCATTCACTACTGACCAAGATAAGAAATTTGATATTGTGGAACAATTACAAAAAACACAAGCACAAATTTCTATTTTAGATTTGTTGTGAATGTCAATAATCCACAAGAAATTCCTGAATGCTTTTTTGACCTAATCCACTATTGCTAGTGACATAACTCCTAATAAATTTCAAACTTTGGTTTGACACCTAGATCTAGCCCAACAAGTCACATTTAAGCAAAGTCATCTATCTTCCCTTGGCTCGCTCCATAATAATCCATTATACATAGAAGTTTATATGAAGTGGCATAAAGTGAAATGTGTCCTTATAGACAATGGATCTAGTCTCAAAAATTTCTCTAAAGCTCATCAAGATTATTGGTTACACAATGGTAGATCTCTAGCTAGAAATAATAACCATCAAGGCCTATCATAATAAGGAAAGAGAATCACAAGGCACCATTATTTTTCTAGTTATCATTGGGCCTTTGACCCATGATACACTTTTTCATGTGTTTGATCTTGAGTTATCATACAATATGCTTCTAGGAAGGCCTTGGTTACATGATATTTGTGCAGTCCCATCAACGCTGCACTAATGTATCAAGTTTTCCCACTCAGGGATGGAAGTGAATATTTTAGGAGATTTACACCCTTATGAACACTGCAAACATCTTGAGGCTAAATTTCAAAGCTATAATTATCATTACAGCATGAATCTAAGTTTCAAGTAGGATAAAGGAAATGTTATACTTATTGATCCTTCACCAGATAATTGCATAGATCTTAATACCTTAGATTCCCTTTCCCACATGCCACCTACTGAAGCTTCTAATCATTTCACCATTTTAGATAATGGACTAGGAGAGTATGTGACCCATGATACATTTCATATTTCCAATATTCCTCAAAATATGAAAACCTTTAAGTGACCTAAAGTCACCCCACATATGCATTGGCAACAAATGAATAAAGATAAGGTACCTATCACATTTGTACCAGCATCTAGCCTATAACTTGAACCTATTGAAGGGGATGAATCATGCTTATACAATGACAACCAAGATGATTGTTATAAAAATGTAAAGTATCATATCCTCAATAGGATCATTAGGCATCAAAATTATCAAGGAAGAGGCCTCAAAATGAATCAATAAGGAACTATCAAGCCAATTTCCATGACTAAGTATGAAATACATTATGGACTTGGATTTAAACTTCCTGGGGTGACCCCACATATTTTATTCAAACTCCATCACCAGTGACTATTGAGGATGATGTCGACAGTGAAATAGAGTTTGATCATAACCCCACCTTTGATGACCTAGATAAAACCAATTTGTTTGATAATAATGCCATTTTTACCCTTAACTTGGCCATTCATCACAATCCATTTCTATTATATTATCCCCAACTGATATATTTGGACCAACAAGAATCCAATCTACCGATTGATGAGTTTTAGGATGATGAAGCATTCTGTGACTTTTTAGGCCTTAGAGATAATGTTTTATTGGGAGATAACAAATCAGGATTATCAATCACTTTGGATCTTATAGCTTATTTTAGAGAGTGAGTAAACACCCTTAGCCAAAAATAAATAAGTAAAACATTGATGTCCCAAAGTGAAAAACTCTTTAAGGTACTTTCTAACCATGGAAAAAGTAAAGATAATGGCCAGTCTAGTGGTGAAAACCTATTTCAAGTTCCATTAGATGGGGGTGTTCATTCTTCTTCAAATTTAGACTAAGATACCACAATAATGAACTTGCCTATGGATCTACGTTTAACTTTCAGAAACAATAAGTATTTGATCAAATTCTTTAAGAATTTTTGACTATTTTTGTCACATGGCCAGATCTCCCATTAGGGGACTTAGATTCATCATGCCTAGGAGAAGTTGAAAAAAAAGTCCTAATGGAAGACCATGACATAATTCAATAGTTCAAGTCATTGCCTACTATCCTATAAGATGGTTTGACTCTTCTAGTCAAAGATACAATGGAGGTAAATATCAGGACTCCATCAGACCTAAAATGGATAAAATTAGGAGCATCCCTCACTAAGGAGGAATGCAACATCTTTACATCTATATTGAGAGAATTTGTAGATATCTTTGTATGGGCTTATTCTGACATGCCAAGTTTAGACCCCATCTTGGTTTTATACCACCTTGTGGTTAATCATGATGTTAAATCAGTAAAACAAAGGTTACGTAAGATGCATCCTCACATTGCTATATTGGTAAATAAAGAGTTGTAAAAAATATTAGAAGTAGGATGTATCTGATCCATTGACTACTCAGAATGGATCTCTAATGTGGTACTTGTTAGTAAAAATCCTAAAGGATCAAAATTTGCAGTGATTTTTGAGAAATCAATAAAGCTTGTCCTAAAGATGAATTTCCCTTACCTAATATCAACATGATCATAGACTCCATGACCAGTTATGAAATGATTTCACTCATTAATGGATTTTTACGATACAACTAGATCAGATAGCACCAAAAGATCAACATAAAATAACATTCACCACTCCATGGGGAACATTTTGTTATCAAGTAATGCCATTTGGCCTTAAGAATGTTAGAGATACATATCAAAGGGCCATGACTATCATATTCCATGATATGATGCATGATATTATTAAATACTATGTCGATGACATATTAGGAAAATCTAAAACTAGGACCAACCATCTAGTAGTGTTGTATAAGATATTTGAAAGACTACGAGAGTACAAAGTTAGACTCAATCCAAATAAATGCGTGTTTGGTGTAAATTCAAGAAAATTTCTTGGCTTCATCGTGTCTCATAGAGGTATTGAAGTTAATCTAGCTAAATTTCATGTTATAATTGAGATGCCACCACCAACCAATTTAAATCAACTATGTAGTTTACAGGGTAAGATATAGTCAATCCAATGCTTCATCTCTAAGTTAGAAGACAAGTGTCATCCATTTACATAGCTTTTGAAGAAGGGATTTGCATTTCACTAGGATGATCACTGCCAAACAACTTTTTAACAACTCAAAGACTATCTTGTTAATCCACCTATTTTATTACCTCATATGCCAGGAAAGCCATTCTTGTTATACCTATCCACTACCGACCATTTTTTGGGTGCACTCTTCGCTCAACATGATGACAATGGAAAATAGCATGTTGTATACTACCTAATCCATACCTTGTTTACATATGAACATAACTATGCACCTATTGAAAAAGCTTATCTAGCCATGGTCTTCATAGCTCAAAAACTATAACATTACATGTTGAATAGTAAGACCATGGTCATTTAATAAGTAGATCCACTCAAGTATCTACTATATAAAATAACTTTTCAAGGTATAATGGCTAAATGGATAATGCTTCTCAGTGAGTTTTACATAGAGTATGTTAATTATAAGGAAATCAAGGGACAAGTTCTTGTAGATCAACTTATTGAAGCACCTCTCACAGACACACAACCACTCATGTTTTCGTTTCTTGATGAATCCATAATGACCATGATTGACACACCCCTTAAGGAGTAGCCCTGGAAACTATATTTTGATGGTTCATTTATTACACATGGATTGGGGGTAGGCCTATTGTTTATTACACCATAGGAGGATGTAATCCCTAAATTATTCAGAATCCACTTTCCTTATATGAACAACATGGCTGAGTATGAAGCACTTATTATAGGGCTTTGACAAGTAGTGCATCAGAATGTCTCTCATCTTTGAGTTTATGGTGATTCTTAATTAGTCATCAATCAGGTCACAAATTATTTTTAGACCAAAGATGACAAGTTGGTTCCATATAAATCCATGGTTGACACTCTTAAGCAACAAATTGCCAATATTCAATTTGAGCACATACTAAGGGTTAGTAACAAAACTATATATTTCATGGCTAATATTGGCTTTTTATTTGACAAATAGATAAAGCTAGATAGTATCATTTCCTCGTCAAGAATTTGTCAGCACCAGCTCATAAACCTTCAACCATTGCCATGATTTATGATATTATTGGCCCTAATTCTATCTAGTATTTAGACCTTTACAAACTACCTTCATGACCAATTTCTACCACCTAACCTATCTCAAAAATAAAACAAACCCTTCATTCATCATTCCACTCATTATACTCTACTAGGATCCACCCTTTACCATCATAGTTTTGATGGAACTCTACTTCATTGTTTAACTTCGGTAGAGTCTACACTAGAGTTAAGAGAAGTTCATGAAGGAGTATATGGCACTCATTCTAGTGGGGTATTCCTATCGAAAAATATATTGTGTACAAGTTATTATTAGCCCAAAATAGACATAGATTCTGCTACATATGTAAAAAAGTGTGATAAATGTCAATGGCATGCTAATTTGATTCATGCCCTAGAATTTTTTTTGAAACCAATGTTGACACACGGCCATTTTTTACATGGGAACTTGACCTCATTGGGAAGATCAACCCCACTTCATCTGATGGCCATAAACATATCCTTACCACCACAAAATATTTCACTAAGTGGGTTAAAGTTATACCCATCACTTATGTGACTTGAAAGCAAATTTCCAAATTCATTTTCAACCATCTTATTTTCCACCATGGTATCCCCTTTGACATTATATCTAATAATGGAGGATCATTTAAGAATAAGGATGTAGACCAATTATGTAATGAATACAACATCACACAACATTTTTCTACATCATATTACCCTCAAGGTAATGGCCAAGCTAAGGCATCCAACAAAACCATTGTAAATATTCTCAAAAATATTATCAATGATGTTGGTCATGATTGGCACTTGTAGATATTCCCTTCCCTTTGGGCATACTATACAAATCATCATGCCCCCATAAGAGCCACTCCATACTCAATTGTTTATGGTACTAAAGCCATCCTTCCTATTGAGGTTGAATTGCCTTCACTATGAATCTCTTTCAAGTATGTCCTATATGATCATGACTATCGAGTAGCTCACCTATAAGATCTAGACCTACTTGATGAAAAATGGATGGCTATTCTAAACAATATTCAAGTGTATTAGAACTGACTCAAAGGCCACTATAATCAACATGTTAAGTATAGAACATTTAAACTTGGAGATCTTGTTCTTAAAGAAAACCAAAAGAATACCATGGATGAGAATAATCATAAAGGTAAATTCAAGTCGAACTGGATAGGGCCTTTCATCATTATTGCAAATTATGGATCAGGAGCATACAGGCTTGCCACACCAGATAGAGATGAACTTCTTGAGCTGATGAATATTATTCATCTCAATCAGTACTATTCTTAAGCACTAAGGTGTATTTTCTATAAGGACCATTTTAGTTATGCCACTTTATTACTATTCTTCTTTATACAAACACCATCCTTATACATCTTTTTTATTGTATCCACTTTCCACTTACATTCTATCAAACTAGTGTGTTATAAAGCCTAGCCTATTTAAACTTGGTTTTTACCATTCATTATGCAATTTTTGCATATAGGTATCTAAGTAGTTTAATTAGTTGGTTCAAGTAATTTAGATAGAGATCATATTTTGGGATAGTGTGATAAATTTTTTGGCAGTTGCATCCTTCATTTGTTATGCCTTTCCTACCACTATTCTTGCTACTAATTATAACCACCTTTGGGAAAATTAGTACCATTGATCTATGTCATTATGTCCTAGTTATAACTACCTATGGGAAAACTAGGGGCAAAATTAAGCCTTGACATACCAAATTACCACTTATTATGTCATACTATGCCTTTTTACCAACTATACCTATTTTGTTTTAATTGACTGCTACACTAGTCAAATTTCTCTACTATATGGCAGAACTACATTGACTTAAGGTCCTACTCTGGGACTATGTAGGCAGTGCTCAATACTTTTTGAGGTCAGCTCAGTCACCCTAAGTCATGATCTTACCATTTTGTGAACAACCTATGTTTGAACGCTCTTGCCATTTTGTGAGCTTGAACCATTTAGTGTCTCATCATTCTTGATTGAGTTGAGATACTTTGAAACAATTCCAAAAACATTTAAAAAATCATTAAAAAAGAATAAAAACATTGACCACTTCTTTTCCTTAAGGATTCTAGGAACCCTTACTAAGTTATAATCACATCACTTGTTATTTAGTTTTCCCATCCTTTTTGGCCTTTTCTCTCACATACTTTCCATTTTGCAAGACCATTCCTCTTTTTCTCCCACATCCATTCTATTTGTTTTCATTAGTTATCACATTCTTCCCATTCCTTGGGAGAAATACATTTACCCTAAAGTTTTTTAGTGGATATTACATCCATGGAAATATATAGGTATTGTCCACTTTCCTAGTGCATATAGAGATAGTTCAACCACCCCTTCCTTTTCTTCTTTTCTCCCATTTTATTGTTTATAAAGTTTTCACCTATTTTCTAGGGGCAATGTTCATTGGGTTTATATTACATTGTTTGTTTGTTTGTTTCTACTTATTTTTTTGTTTATCTACTTCTTTGTTTACTTTAAGCACTATTTCCTTCATTCAATTTATGTGTGTTCATTGGGTGATTCCTTGCCCACACTTATACTTGAATCTATCCATATTCATATGCTTACATTGCCATCATGGTTTCTATCATTGGTACATTTTTTGTCTATTGAGTATTTGATTATGGGAGTTAGTCCTCATGATGCTATACAATGATTCCTACTAGCACATGTTATAAAAAGCCTCATCTTCAAGAAGTCTATTTAGCAATGGTAGTATTTCTTTGGCACTAACATCCTAATTCCATCCTAATCATATCCCAAATAGAGTAATTAAGTATGAAATAATTCTAACCTTTATTAGTTCGAATAAGCATCTCCCTACTAGTAGGTTATTCAAATTCATCATTACCCTATATGTTAAGTTATCATCCTCCTCAACCAAGTTTATCATGTTTGCCATAATCTAGGTCCAATGATTATAACTATCTATGGGAAAATCATTGCACACCATCCCACCTGCATTTCTCAATGATTATAACCACCTTTGAGAAAATCATTATGTTTTCACCACTTTAATTTGTCTACCTATATATGGGCATGTTATTATCTTGTTTATCTATCCTAACTATGGCAGCTCCATCTTCTCAATGATTATAACCACCTTTGGGAAAATCATTGTGTTATCATACCATGTTACCACTATTAGGGTACAATGTTTATAACTGCCTTTGGACAAATAATTGTACAACATCCCACTTGCATTCTCAATGATTTTTCCTACTTTTTTAGTGTCATTTTTTTCGCCCCATCATCTTTCCTTTCTTTGGTCCCTTCATTTCACTTTTTTTATTTTTGAGGGATCATTTGCTGACTTACTTGTGCCAACCATTCCCTCGAGGGGGCATCATACAGTTAGTTTATCATCATTGTAGTTGTAGGCATACAAGACCTTTTCATTCTTTGAGAAGATTTTATTGTGCTTATAACTTGTAATGCCTTCCCAAATAGGGGCAAACTATAGACACCTAAATCTGGCCACTGATAACCTCCAATCAAGCTTTTGGCCAATTTCCACCCAAAATGTACAATTTAGCCTAAAAACATTAAAACATGATAAATAATGTGAAAATGACATATTCAAGTTCCAATTTTGGCCAGGGTATCCCTAAATGGGGCAATGCAATTTATGGGCCAGCTATCTTTGATTAGATCATTCCAAGTCAAAATGTTAATTTTACACCTAGGTGCTTTGGATTGTTCTTTCTTATAAAAACTCTTGCATAAGATGCATGACTTTATTATTTAATATTGATAACATCCTAAATAGGAATACAATTCCAACACATCTAACATTGACTTCCAATTCTAATCTGCTATAATTTTGGACCAATAACAAGGCATTCTGATCAATTTGAGTAATTTGTGCACAAAGTGCTTTAATCATGCTTAAGAGCTAATTAATCCAAATCAAGGCCTAATTAATAAATCCATGAAAACTTTTTGAATACTTATATTTGGAAATTAATATTGAATATATGCATCATTAAGTGACATCATTTCTTGGGAAGACATCCCTAGGCCATAAATGCCACAAATATCAGGATTCATGCCCTCCATGCCTCATCAATACCTTCTATAATTCCCTCCATGCCTCTTAATTTCCCCTTATTCTAATTTCATGATGAGGATAATTATAAACTTAATTTAAAAATTTAATTAATCCTTAACCACACATCTCAATATCAAGATGATGGTTCAGGTTGATTCTAGACATTCTCAAAAATCTATAAATAGAGAGGCCATGAACATCATTTTTAAGCTATTTCAGTGCAAAGTTATAATTCAAAAATATATTCAAGGAGCCATTTCAACTAGTTTTATCATTCCAAATTAATTCCAAACCAAGCCAAGTCATAAGCCAAAGTGTCAAGGAGAGATGGAGGTAGCCAAGCTTCCATTGCCAAGGACTTCATGAGCACAAGTTGAGGAAGTTACTACAACAAGAACTTTGGGGCATCCAAGGGAGGTAAAAGATGTTTATTTTGCATTTTAGTTATGTGTTGTATTCATATTTGTTAATTAATCTCTCTATAGTGTTTAGGCCTAGAGATGTTATGCTATTAGTGTGTTTCTTTCATTTTGTTTTCATTTTAGAACTAACATGATACTAACCATCCTCTCTTGAGTCAAATTCTTAGAGCACATTTATATGACCTAAAATGTGAATTAGGCCTATTTTAAAGTGATTTTGCTTAATTTTGACCCATGTAAGATACCTTAAAGGTAAATTAATGTATTTTGTATGACAATGAAAGATTGTGGACTTGATAATTCATGAATTCTATATAAATAGTGAAACCAAATGAGATGGTTTCTAGGATTGTGGAAAAAAAGTGTGTGAGACTAGAGAGATACTTATGCAAGGCTTATGTGTGGAGTATGCATTAAAGTGAATAAGATAGGATAGGTAGTGTCCCTGTTGGATGAGTTAATAAGCATAATATATTACTGACTATGTGTATGACTTGTAGTTCATATTTTAGAAGATAGAATAGTGATCTTGTAGTTTGAAGATATGTGAAGAGGTCTAAGTGTGTATATGAAGATAGTTTGAGTGAATAAGGAGAGAGATTGTGGCATGCCTATTTAAAATGACTAAATGAGATATACATGGAGTTTATGAAGGTTTTAGATAATTATATATCCATCATTAGGTGTTGAATACATCATCTCCAAGGTGGAGATGTTCATTTCAAAATAGGGTCTAAAGGATTTGATCTTCCTTAGGGATAGTTGTTCCTAGTGAAATTTTTTTTTTACTAAAGGCCTTTGGTTAGGAGGACTTGGTCAAGGTTTATATTCTAAAGTACTTGACCAATCTCTTATTTATGATTTCTTATAGGACAAGTAGTCCATGTGTTGCAAGCTTGAGATTGGGTTTTATTCCCCATAAGGATTTCCCACATGAATTATGTGTTGTGTGTTTGATCTTGTGTATGCATTAAATTAATGAGATATCTTGTTAATTTTGTTTGATCAAGTTGATATATGTTGATTTTTTAATAGTTTTTAAGGATTGGAATTGAAATTGAAATATTTGGACTCACTGATTCACCCCCCTCTCAAAGATTATACCTCTATCACATAAGCTTAAGATGGAGCACACACACTACTATTATAATCATTTTTGAGTCCCTTCATAGTATTATTCTTGACCATGCTATGATAAAACCTTACCAGTTCACTAGATACCACAATCCTTATAGCTTACTTCCTCTATAAATGTCAGCTACACTACATCAACTCGCTTTGAGCTCATCTCTTGATGTAGCCTAGCCTAGTCTTGATATTATTATGAGTTATAATCTTATTGTTTATGTAATAATACCTTTTTATAAGCTTGACCCTATACCGATAAGATGGGTAGATGAACCATAGTGTGAGATTCATATATTTTCTAGTCATTAGGCCAAGGATTGTCTTACACACTAGGAATAAGCTTCAAGTTATTCTTATACCATAGATAGTTGACCTTCATAGTATAATTTTTAATTTAATGTTAAATTCATACATTATTCTACTCATTTCCAATAGCTTCAGTAGTGCATTGATACACTTCTCCTAGAGAAGGAACAACCTACAGACAAGATCCTACCTCTTCCTAAGATACTTCCAAAATACATCCCTAAATATGGGGAATTTTATTGTCTTTAGAATAATTATAATACACATCATACAAATATATGTCAAGTATTATAGCAACACTTTCATGATTTCCCATGGCTTACATCTTTAATAGCTCAGCCACATACTCTAGGACATTCATGGATAAAGGCGTAGCCTCCTTTATAGCCCACATTTATTCATAGATATGAGGATGTTCATCATAGTTTGTCATCAATTATTTATATTGAGTATCTATCATATTAACTACCCCATGAGAATCACTCTTCTTATATCATACCCACCTTTTTTAGTTGAGATAGTGCATCAGGTAGTATTTTCATGACTTTTTACAAAGATTGATGAGACTTTGATCAAAGTTAGATTACAGTTACACAAGGATGTATTGAATGTTATGGATGATGTTTTTCATGAAATTTATTCATACTTTTGAATAGGCCATGGTGTTTCAACCAATTATTTATTACATTTTCACATTATTTAGATTTAATTTATGAGCATATATTGATTTTATGTTTTACTTTTCACTTGGAAATACTTTATGGATTAATTTTATTTTTTCATTTAGTTTTCCCCTATTTATTTTTAAGATGACTTATTTTATGATTATTACATCATGTACTTCAATAAGATATATATTATTATGACATGGTTCTAAATCCATATCCTATATTTAGCATATGATCAGTTAACAAGCATATTTTTCATTATATCGCTATAGACACATATTTATTTGATGTTCATTTTCCCCTTATTTTCCCTTCATACTAAGCATGCATATGGTTATTATTGATATTTTATACTTTTTTATGGGCAAAACTAATTATTTATAAACATGAAAAAATATTTAGGTATTTTGTATCCTATAACCAAAGCTTAAAGCTTATCTATGTTTGTCACTTTTATCACTCATGTTTGGTTATTAAAAATCCATATGGATGAGGAATTTAGAATATCCACAAAAAGTTAAAATCTAAATCATCTAAAAATTCAACGATAACAAGACATTAATAAACATTTAAAAGTCAAAATGACACCAAAATACATGATTCATATCTGAGCACATTTCCTATTTCTAGTCAAAACTTAAACTCCATAGTTGGCCTCATGATATAGTCAAGGTCCATTGGGTGTGGTAGGCCAATAGATTATGATAGGAGGTCTCAAACTTATCTATTTTTCTACCTATTTTATCACATAATTACCCAATCTTCATAATATATTTATGGTTATGTAAGGGGTCCTGGGGAATGGGGAACACGTTGTGGGAAAGTAGGCCCATTTTACTTTTCTTGTATATATAACCTTCATTTGATGATATTAGTCCTACACTTATTAAAATTTAAATTTTTGTGTTTATTTCAAATAAATATATTTTAAATTTGGCATCTAATAAATTATTAACACCTACCTATTTTACTTAGTATGTCTCATACCTACTAAGTTTTATTACAAATAACTATGTCATATTTTTTCCATTCCTTCTTTCATTATAGTATTACCAATATTCTTCCTACATGAATATTATTTGTTATCTAATCATACCCCTTTGGTTCTCCTTTTTTTGAGTTTTGCTATAAGACCTTGGATAAGACTAGGCATTCCTCACAAACATTCTGTTATAATCCATTAGTATTTCCTATTATTATTATTTACCTCATTGGCTTACTCTTTTTGAGTTATAGTGTAAGACCTTGGATAGGACCAAGATTTCCTCACAAAGTATTCTCAAGCTTTATACCATGATTCAGTCACAATATAAGTATACTTATTCTAAACAATTGATTCACACAAATCTACATGTCATTCTACTTTTTATTTTTTTATCGCTTATTTTATGTCTTATATGCTTCTCAACTTTATTTAATGTGTTTTACATTTCATTATTGTAATATAGTTATCTATGTTTTACATGATTTAGTGTATTTTACATTTTATTATATTAATTTCCTTTATTTATGTTTTACATGCTTCCCAACTTGATTTAGTGTGTTTTACATTTTCATTATTACAAATTACTTATTTCATGTTTTACACATTTTTTCCACTTGATTTAGTGTGTTTCACATTTCATTCCATTTTAGCATTTATTTATGTTTTACATGCTTCCCAACATAATTTAGTGTGTTTTACATTTTAATTTTCCATGAGATCTAATATATTTTACATATATACATTATACATTTTTCTATCATTCTTTTTAAACATGTATTTATTCACAATTGCTAGAATGGAATAAAAAATACATCATACATTTTCTCATAACATATAAAAAAATTAAACCCATGTGCTAAAAACAAAATACATACATCCATAAAATCCATGAGTTATAAAATCAAATATATATCTATCTCTAATAATGGATCTAATGTTTGATACAATACAAAAACATGCTAGCATCATAATATAATAACATCTCTATAGTTGTGGTCCACCATGCCTATTTGGTGGACAAGCTACACTACACATCGATCCTTGGAAATTCCCCCTATGAATGGTGCATTATAGTGATTCTATCTTATATGAAGCTCTTTAAATTGGCCAATTGGCCTTGTACATGTGCCAAATCTCTATATGTATCTAAATGAGCAGCCCACTCCTTAGCTAGTGTCTATCATACTCATATCTCTCCATCTCCCATTCTTGGTGGCAACTCCACCTATGTTGTCTCTCCTCATCTCTACATCTCTTGCACTACCTCACGAACCAAAATAAACCAATTAGCATAAGATGGGGTAGATGTTACAATAGGATCAATCATATCATTTATATCATGATGCATAACACATCATCCAAAATATCATGGTGTGTTGCTTATACTACCATAGACCACCTAAACTCCTCTTCATAAGTAAATGTAAATACAAATTAGATGTACATTATATATATATATATATATATATATATATATAATGTCCTAAAATCATTTATATAAAATAAATATATATCTAGCTATCCTTGACATAATAAACATCAATTACATATCAACACA
Organism: Torreya grandis; assembly: GCA_037957365.1. Taxonomy (NCBI): domain Eukaryota; kingdom Viridiplantae; phylum Streptophyta; class Pinopsida; order Cupressales; family Taxaceae; genus Torreya; species Torreya grandis. The sequence goes on along the minus strand of JARHVA010000579.1, from coordinate 3,388,541 downwards.
CAAATCACTCACCAATAAATATCTCTCCATCGGTTCACCCATCGAGTACCTCCACCAGGTCATGTCTCCAAGGTGTTACAAAACCAAGTGGGAGAACATGAGCACAGTGTGGTCTACTATAAATCTATCACTCTATATACCATCTCTCTATATGTTTCACCATAAGATATCCATGTATGGTTTCCTCTACTTGTGGCTCCTCCTCCTCTTTCACCTCCACCTACATCTACACCTACCTATATCTATGTTGGCATGGTGTATATGGTGGAAACTATAAAACTTATTATGGCACAACAATAACCACCTCCACCTCCTCCTCCACTACCATCTCTACCTCCCCCTTCTCTGCTCTCACCTCTTCCTAATGCTTCCATTGTCATCTTATCTAAGGTGTAAACTAGGGTGGATGAATGATAGGTATATTTTCAATAACTCTTGTACCTCCACTACCCCTATGCTCCATAGCATGTCATTCCTAATATTGAGGCACTAATATAAGTGATGTTAGAGGTGCCAACCCTAACTGACTAGGTAAGCGATCAGTAAGATGTGGCTTTACCCATAATTTATAATGACCAGTGATACAAAAATAGACTAGTACTTAAAAAATAGTTGGATAATAAGGCTAATTTTTATGCAAGAAAAATAAGATATATTTACAACTTATCCTACTCTTTAATATCTAATCTAGGAGAAGGTAATCAACTAAAAATCTACTAGCAATACTTTTTTATTTCAAGGTCATGACTAATTATGGATCTGTTAAACCTAACTAAGGGATCTCTTACTACACAATACTAAAGGAGAGGTTTTCAAGGCCTCTAGTTAAATGATATTATGCAATAACCCTATCTAAGTCCTATAATGTAATAAAAAATATTAACTAATCTACTAAATGAACATACAAGCTAATCTAGTAAATAAACATACAAGATAATTGAGTGCTCACCAAAGCTTATGTCATAAAAGGGGGAATATAATAAACATATAAAAAGCAAAGATAATTCTATTCAAGACAATATATAAATAATGTAAGCAATAAGAGATACAATTAAATCCATTAGTTGTGTAATATCTACCTATCAAAATGAAGAACTAAGAATACTTACCTTATTGTAATGAATATGCCATTCCTTAATATCTCCCTTAGTCAGTGGTTCTTTACAAGAGGTTGTTGTGGTTTATAAGGATCACATGGATAGATCAACTCTAGGCTACAATACTTATCTTATGTGTCTAAAACATCCACAAGATAAATGATACTACTATAAATTAAAACCTTTAGTAATGAAATCCTCAAATGATAGTATAATAAAATTTACAAGAATTAATGATACATAATTGAATGATCCTCCTTTTATAAATGAAGTGAAGGGGATATTTATATCTAAGGATTGACCCTAAACCCTCCTAGGATTTTAGCAGACAAGGTTAGATAGGTTGATCTTATTTGGTGGTAAATAGAATTGTCAAGACTTAGACTAGGTTGACTAAGCTGATGGAGTTTCGTAACATGCATTGAATTCCCAACAAGTTCAATCTAGGTGATGTAGTCAAAAATGAATAAAATGGGTGTATGCTTAGGTAGGTTCTATTTTATATGGTGAATTACTTGTATGAGAGTATAAGTAGGTTTTAATTTCTTAAAGTGTTGGATAAAAGTAAATTTTAGTGGTTTCAGGTAATCGTATAGGACCAATAATCTTGTGAAGCACCAAAGGTCTGATAACCCCTTTACTAGTGTACCCTTTAAGTCATGCACTTATAGATATTGATACTCTATAGGTTCTTGTAAGAGAGAAAATGTCATTAAATTATAACATTTTAAAAAAACATTATGTAGACATATGCCCCACTTGAAGATCATGTGTCATGCAGTTATAACATGGGATGGTACTTCAAAAAATAATATAACACAATGTTGAGATAATAAATTATATTAAAAATCATAAATTGAAATGATTGTAAGAAATAATTAAAATTATCATATACATTCCTTGACTTACCTTTATATTTAAATGGTTATTTTTTTATTTGTATTCTTTATCATGGGGGTGCATTAACTAATTTAGACAAACCCTAAGGAAACAAAACTAAAGAGAAAAAACAAATAAATGTAAAGAAATCAAAATAAATGAATTTTACATAACTAAATAAGTCACTTATAAAATTAGTAATCTAGGGTGATAAATTCTAAGTTAGAACCAAAATAACAAGGAAAAATATATAAAAAATGAAACTAATTTGGGTAAAAAAAAGCCAAGGCTACTAAATGACCAAAAAAACTAAACAAGTGTACCTTAAAATAGGAAAAGTAAAAAATAATATCAAACCAAGGAAACATGTAAAAAAATAATAGATCAAAAATTGATGTAAAAAAGTAACAAATCATACTTAAACAAATATGGAAAAATAACATAAATTAAAACAACATTGATGAATGAGAAGTAACAATCCAAACTTAGTCAACAAATGGAAAAATCAAAATAGAACAATAGAATAAACTTGTCCACAAAAAGAGTGATAAACTTACTTATGTTTTTAAATAAAACCAAGGAAATCCAGGAAGGATAAAGCAATTTTGTAAAGATTTAATTCATAGTCACTCAAAAATATAGATTTTATTCTTAAGATAGATTAAATCAAAATAAAATTATTATGAACATTTCTTAAAATAGATGAAGAATAGGGAATATATATTTTGGAAAATAAATTTAGAAATAAACTTGCCTATCAAAGAAGAATACGATATGGGTGGTAGGGAAAATGTAGTGATACCAAGATAGAAAATCTTTCTCAGAATCAAGAAACTCAAATAAATTTGGTAAAACAAGAAGACTATTGACATTAAGGACTCTAGATAACTTGTCTTAGCCACACAAATTTGGGTTATCTAGTGAAGTATAAATATCATCCCATAAAGGCTATATGAATAAAAATTAAAATGGACCTATCTTCCCATAATGTGTTCCCTATTCTTTAGGACCTCTTATAGAGCCATCATTCTACTTTGAATATTATGTACTTGCATGAGAAAGTAGGTAGTACTATAGTGAATTTTAAGATCTCCTATCCCAATATACTAGCCTAACACACTCCAATTGACCTTGAATCTATCATGAAGCCAACTATGAAGTTTGATCTTTTACTAGAATAGGATATGTACTTGATGATCACCTCTTTTAGAGTGATTTTGAATTTTGATTTTATATATGCATTTTTATCATTGCCTTTTGTTTTTAAATGATTTGGATTTTAATTTTTTATAAATTTTTCTATTCCTTCTCCATACATATTCATAAAACCAAACATGGGTGTTTAAAATGACTATCACTAGAAAAAAAAGACTTGATAGTTATGGAAAATAACTTAGAGAGCATGGTGTCTAAAAATCTTATGTTTGCATTTTAAATAAGACTGTTATCTTAAAAATTGATTTTGGTATGTAAAAATTAGAATGAAATATAGGGGAAATGAGACTGAACATAGAATGATTGATTCTCCTCAAATCACAAAAAATGTGAAAATGTGGATAGTGATATAATGATAGGTAAGCATGATTCTATATAATAATAAATAGTGTAAGTATAAGGAAACATGCAAAAAATATTTTTAATTAAAGCCATTACCATAAAATAAAATAACTAATGTTGAGATTATGAAATCATAATTCTTAAACCAATTTTAAGAAAATAAATTTAAGTGCAAAGGTAACTAGGTCAAGCTGGTCAATCTAGTTGAAGCACACAACACATAACTTATATCAACATTGGTTAATATAGTCTGAAATACATCATAGAATAGAAAATATCAAGCATAAAAAAAATTACTTTAGATGCTAAATAATTTTTTGAAAATAATATCAAGAAGTTTTACTAAAGGTTGTGATTGATAGTATAGGCTTCCAAATATACTTACTTATCCGTTGGATAATGTCAGCCCAATATTTCAAAGTGCTAACTATGGAGGAAGTGTCATTCCCATAACCCACTAAACCTAGTTTCAAGGGTAAGCTAAAAGTAATTTCTTGGAACTAACTACTAATTGATGCACCACATAATTTAATGGATGGTTGGATTCATAAGGTTCAATACAAAGGAGAATCATGAGTGTTTCTAAAATATCATGAGGTACGTGGAAACTAAAAACTGTGTTTAGCTATATAATATAGATATGAGTATTATATAAATCCCCTCATTCCATGATATATGTAAATGACATAAAGGACCATAAATAAAATATTACATAACCCTTCATGATAGTAGCTAAGTAGTTTGAGAACTCCTAGTACACATTTTCTATGAAAAACCAAACAAAGTGAAAAATAAATATGAAAATCAATATTTTGAAATCCAAATTATAATTTCTAAAATTAAATAAACAAGTTACCAACTAAAAAGTAATGTGATTGTAATTACTATCAAATATAGGCTAATTTCTTTTGCTTAAGCTATAAAGTGAAACACATAGAACAAGATCAAGTTGGTCAATCAAGTTGGACAAACATGATAGAATGAAATTGAGTTGATTGACTCAATTTACCATAAAAATGGGTCAGAATAAAAACATTTGAGCAGGTCAACTTAGTTTTCTTGGAATAAAACATGCATAAAACTAAATCGAGTTGGTTGATCTAGTTAAATATGTAGGTGCATTTTTATAGAACTAAAAAATAGTTAAAATGATATTGAATTTTGATTTTAATTAAAATGTAGGAAAATAAAATTTTCTTAAAATTGATAAATTAGAAATGCTAAACTTTTTAGAGTTAACCTAGTAAATAGGACAAGATCAACCAAGCTAATGTAGTAATTTTTCTTGAAGAATGTTAAGTTACTATTTAATTAGGTCATCTAGGTGTGTTTGGGATCCTGTAAAGGCAAAAAATAAAATTATTAAATAGAAGTGAGTTCATCAATCCAATTTAAATAAAATTGATAAAAAATAAGAAAATAAGTATATATTGATTATATATAGTGAGTTAGATAAAAATTAAATATATAAATGAAGATAAAAGATAATTGAACTAGTTGATTCAGTTAGACAAACAAGGCAAAAAAATGATTAGATCAATCAGTTTGATCTAGTTTGCAGAGAATGAAAACCCTGAACACAAAAAATATAACTAGGTTTATAGGTATGATGAAGCTAAAAATATCATGCATATAAATTCAAAAAATGTTGACAATCTTGATGAAGTTATAAAACCTGTGCATAAAAATTAAAACTAGGTCGACAATCTTGACAACGTTCGAAACCTTACACATAAAAAGTTGAATTAGGTCGACAAGGTCAACTAAGTTATAAAACCTACACATAAAGTATGAAACTTTATTTATAGGCTTGATTCAATTTATTGTAAATTAAATTTAAAACTAAAAAGGTTCGATTCATGTCAAGTTCACTAGAATTTATGAAAGTGAAATAATATAGATTTACAACTTATCCTAGTCAATAATATTTAAGCTCATATAAGGTAATCAACTAATAATCCACTATAAATACTTTATTATATTGGGTTCATGACCAAATATGTATCTTCTAAACCTAACTAAGGGATATCTTAATACACAATACCTAAGGAGAAGTTTTCAATGTCTTTAGTCAAATGACATTGTGTAATAACCCTAGATAGGTCTTATAATGTACTGAAAGGAAATTAACTAATATGATAAATGACCATAAAATCTAATTTATTAAATGAACAAAAATATAATATAGTGTTCATAAAATATTTTATCACAAAGGGGGGAACATAATAAACATATAACAAGCAAAGATAATTCTATTCAAGATAATATAGAAGTAATATAAGCAAGGAGAGATACAATTCAATCTATTAGTTTTGCAATGTCTACCTATCAAAATGAAGAACTAGGAATAATTACCTTATTATAGTGAACCCATCATGAATCAATATCTCCCTTTGCCAATGGTTATTTTAAATAAGTTTTTATGGTTTGTAAGAATTACAAGAATAGATTAGCTATAGGCTACAAGACTTATCCTATGCATCTAATACCTCCACAACATGAATGCTACTACTCTAAGGAAAAACCTTGAAAAATGAAATCCTCAAATGATATTATAAACATATTTTTGAGATATAAGGTGGTAAAATTAAATTATCCTCCATTTATAAATGAAGTGAAGGGGTTATTTATAGCCAAGGATTGAACCTAAACCCTCCTAATAATTTGGCTAACATGGTGAACCCGATCAATCTTGTTTGTTGGGAGATAAAGTCATTAGGTCTTAAACTAGATTAGTTGGGCTGACTGGGTTTCATAACATATGTTGAATTCCTAAAAATATCAACTAGGGTTATGTAGTCATAAAATTAATAAAATGGGTGTATGCTTAGGTAGGGGCTATTTTGGATGGTGAATTTCTTGGAGGTGCATATGCAAGTTTTAATTTATTAGGGAGTTGGATAAAAGTAACTTGTAGTGGTTTTAGATAATGGTATAGGAACTAACAATCCTATGAAGTACCAAAGGTCTGCTAACCACTTTCCTAGTGTAACCTTAAGTTTTGCACTCATAGAGACTAAGACTCGATAGGTTTCTACAAGAAAGAAAACATCACTAAATGATAAATTTTAAGAAAATGTTATGTATACACAAATATCCATAATACCTACATATATATAACACATAATATCTCCTTGGGTGATAGTAAACAATGTTAGGGCATGAGGTGTATCTTGTAGTACATGGTCATATCTCTATCTTAAAACATGAGGTAAAATATCATCTATAGCATGGGGAAACCATGAAGGATTATACATAAGATACCTATCATAAATCTAACCACTTAATAAAACAAAATATCCCATACTCATTTTCCCTCATGAAATAATTTTATACATGTCATACACCAACTACACCCAGATAATTGACCCCATGTCATATATCATACCCTGATCTACAATCAAACATCATAAGGCAACCACATGTAGTGGCACCTTCCCATCTGACTTTTGATAGATTATAAGCTATCACAAGGCCAATAGTAGCCTTTAAGATATCTAGAATGGATAACACATAAACATCAAACCCATCAATATATCTCTTTGATCCAGTCACCCATAAGGCTAAGACTTATATCTCAAGATCTGACTCAGGTGTATCATAAATAATAGGAGTACCTACAATATAAAGTCCTAAGATCACATGGACATCCTCCAAGGTGATATCAACCTCATTGGTATCCCTATCTACCACTGATGTAAAATTCTTAGTTAGCCACTCCCATGTCTCTAAAAACATGATGACTAAGTTAACACTCAAAAGAATATGGTACATCTATGCAGTACCTACAAAACTCAATGTCATCAATCATACATGATCATCAGTTATTAATACATCCAATAAATCTAGTAAACAAATTTCATCTACCATCATCTCTATAAAATATCAAACAAAAAAGCATGTATTAGCCCTCAATATCAGATAATCATCAAATTACATTACAAAAATAAAAAATGCATCCATTTACATCAAAATCAACTACTTCATTAACCTATTCTATCATTTTATCAACATTTTATACTACATCAACCACATAATTAACTATGTTGGCCAAGATTAATGTTTTTACTAAGCCAGCCATGTATCTAATTATGTCAGTCATTTTTAAATTCAAACTAAATGAACCCCTTTATACAAAGTCAGCCACCTAATGTAACTATATTAGCCACTCACTATATAGTCAGCCAAATAACCCTACTACATCAACTACTCTATACAAACTCATCCATTAATAAAAACTACATCATCCACCTAAATACATTACTCAATCAACCATAATGTATGTGATTGGCCACCTAGACACTATCAGACTATATCAACCCCAATACATATAGTTGGCCAACTATTAACTAACTATGCTAGCCTAATAATACACAATCAACCACTATTACTAACCTACTAATTTATAATACACATTTATCATTAATTCCCTAGGCATTAGTGACCCTTTTTTACCCTTAACCATTGTTTATTTTAATTCCTACTCTAAGGAAAATTACACTACATGGATTTTCATTGATATACAATTTTTCAAATCTACCTCATTTTTCAAATAAAATTGACAAAAATTCAAATTTAAACATATTCCATACCTATATCACACTAGCAGTAGTTGTCATCCATCTTCCACCTCATGTTCCTCACCTCCATGCCATATTCTCTCTCATCACTTCTCTAGGTCACACATAGCATTGGTTCTCAAAATAGTAAATTTACAAATGAATAGTTACAATCTATTTATATTTAAAATTTATAAATTCTTTAGTTACTAGTTATTTACTAAAAAATTCTATGTTTTATTCATAACTATGTTTCTACAAGCTCTTTTTTCCAAATCACAAAAAGTTTAGAATCCTAATAACATAGAGAATTTTTCTATGATTATCCATATTTTTGAAAAAAAAACTATTTTTTTATCTTTTTTTCACGTCTACCTAATGTCCCATACATTAGACACCTCTTCCACTTATGTCACTAAAACTTGTATACTATAATAATAAAGTAAGTG
>JARHVA010000579.1:2622500-2632500 GCA_037957365.1 Torreya grandis | reverse complement strand
TAAATAATATTCATCGACCAAAATATAATGCATTTATGATAATAAAGTTAGAACTACCTATCCCAAATTAATCTAAACATGAATTTATATATATATATATATATATATATATATATATATATATATATATATATACTCAAGGTGATACTGATGTGGCACTAATGGAAGAAGGAAACAATTGCATGACAATTGTATAAATTGAAGTGGCTTTTGTTGACCCTTGAGGAATTAAAAGTGGCCCTATTGGAGTATTCATTACTACATATCCAAAAAATTAAGGACCTTATGATGACATGGCAATAGTTGTAGTTGACAGTGTACTCAATGCCAACTTGGAAGATTGCCCTGTGGCTTTGATTTTCTCAAATAATGCATGTGTAGATTCAAATTATTTATTAATAATATCAAAATTGAGCATGGAAGGCTTGAATATTTTGATGGCTTCAATCATCAACCTTGTATGCTATTCTTTTGAGGCCTTAACTCTTGCTCTGATGGCTTCAAATTTAGTCTCTCTATCATTGGCAAAATTTATTAGCTATAGAATCTCATCATTAGTTTTATATATTATTCCTTCAATTTGTTGGGGATCAACCAACAATGGATTACACTTATGAAAGCAATGAATGTGGAAATAAATCAGATAGATAAGTAACTGAAATGATAAATAGCACAGAACAAGATATACAAGAAAACACCCTGAAAACTTGTATTAAAAACTCTTTACAATAGGAATACAAATGAAGAACTTTGTTCTTCCACACCTCTCTCAGATGCACACAAGATCTCTCACTAGATCTCTATTCCTCAAGAGCTCTCTCTAAAGTACAGTCCTTCAAACATTCACAATGTTCTACTCGTACTCAATTACACTCTCTCATCATACAATAGCTTAGAAGATCTCTCCTACATATAGAAATAGGAAACTTAAGCATGCTCTTACAACAAACAGTTAAGCCTCTTCAACAAGGGCTCTAAAAATAATATTGCTAACAATAGAGACGCGAGCTTGAGTCTACAACTCAAACTCATCATGCAAACACTCGCTTCTGTCCTCGGAAATCGCTTTCTGGACACGCAGGTAACCGACGTCGGTTTCTGCCTATTCGCCTGTTACCGTCGCCGGCCGACCATCCTGCCGACGTCGGCGCCTCTGTAACTGAAACTGACCGATGTCGGTCGCTCCTGACTGACGCCGGCGTCTGTGTAGACCCGAACCTGTTTGTGTATGCTCCTTGGTGAAGCTTTTAGCTCCACATACCTAACAATCTCCCACTTGGAGATAAACCAGCTGCACCGATACCTGTACAGCAAGATCTTCTAGCTCCTCCATCTTCAACTTAATTATGAAGACCAATAGAAGTTGAATGAAGATTCAACTTCTCCTTAGTAACCGGCTTTGTTAGCATATCAGCAGGATTCTTGTCTGTATGGATCTTCTCCAGCTTCAACTCACCATCTTCCAATACCTGCCGTATGAAGTGGTACCTTAGCTGTATGTGCTTGGTTCTAGAATGAAAAGCTGAGTTCTTAGCCAAATGGATTGCACTTTGACTGTCACTATGCAATCTGCAACTCCCATGCTCCCTTCTAAGCTCTTCCATGAACCGTGTCATCCATATCATCTCCTTGCTAGCTTCTGTAGCTGCAATATATTTTGCTTCTGTAGTTGACAAGGCTACAACCTTCTGCAACTTAGAAATCCAACTAACTGCCGTTCCACCTACAGTAAAAACATAACCTGTGGTGCTCCTCCTGCCATCCAAATCCCCTGCCATATCTGAATCTACATAGCCATGTAGAGAAGTATCTGAACCTCCATAGCATAAGTGTCTACTGCTGGTTCCTCTCAGATATCTAAGGATCCATTGTACTGCTTTCCAATGTTCCTTTCCTGGATTGGCCATATACCTGCTTACTACTCCCACTGCTTGGGCAATATCTGGTCTAGTACACACCATTGCATACATCAAACTTCCTACCGCGGAAGAATATGGAACCTTATTCATGTACTCTACCTCATCATGTGAATTGGGACATTGTTCTTTACTTAACTTAAAATGTCCTGCCAAAGGTGTGCTTACTAGTTTCGCATCCTGCATGTTGAACCGTTTCAACACCCTGTCCACATAGTCTTCTTGAGACAATATCAACCTGTGATTTTTCCTGTCTCTCTTAATGCTCATGCCAAGGATTTTCTTAGCTGCTCCCAAATCCTTCATGGCAAACGTTTGAGCTAACTTCACCTTAAGCTCTGAGATATCCTGCATGTGAGACCCTGCAACCAACATGTCATCTACATACAACAATAGAATAATGTATCTACCGTTATCAAATCTCTTAAAATATACACAATGGTCTGATTGACATCTACTGTAGCCATGCTCAGTCATAAACCTGTCAAATTTCAAGTACCATTGCCTTGGAGCTTGCTTGAGGCCATACAAGCTTTTCTTTAACCTACACACTAGTTTCTCCTTACCCTTGACCTCGAAACCTTCTGGCTGTTCCATGTAAATTTCCTCATCTAAATCTCCATGAAGAAATGCTGTTTTAACATCTAGCTGCTCAAGATGCAAATCCTCAAAAGCAACCAAAGACAATACAACCCTTATAGAAGTCATCTTAACAACTGGAGAAAAAATCTCACCAAAGTCAATACCTGGCTTTTGTGCAAATCCTTTTACAACCAATCTGGCCTTGTATCTCATCTGACCATCCTCACCTTCCTTCAACCTGTAAGTCCACCTGTTCTTCAGTGTTCTCTTACCAGCTGGAAATTCAACCAAATCCCATGTTTGGTTCTCTCTTAAGGACTCCATCTCCTCAACCATGCCATGCTCCCACTTACTCCTGGACTCCACCTGTAAAGCTTCTTCAAAACTTTCTGGTTCCCCACCATCGGTTAGCAATAAATAATATAAAGAAGGAGAATATCTAATTGGAGGCTTACTTACCCTTTCAGACCTCCTGATTGGTGTCTTGGACTCGTTTTCCACAATCTGTCCACCCAAATTTTCTGACAGTGACCGACCTCGGCCACCTGTAGACCTGTTACTGGCCGACGCCGGTTCTTCCTGGCCGACGCTGGTGCCTGGTCTGCCGACGTCGGTCTCTGTATGACCGACATCGGTTTCTGTACTGCCGACGCCGGTTCCAAACCTACCGACGTCGGTCTCTGTGTTTTCCTGTAAGTGATTATTTCTTTTTCTCGCGAGCTCATTTTGGACCATAATTTCGTCCAACTCATTATTGCTCTGCCCAGCTTGATCTAGCTTCCTTGTCTGATCACTGTACATCACTCTTTCATTGAAAACAACATCACGGCTCCTAATTACCTTGTTAGTTCCTAGATTCCAAAATCTGAAACCAAAATCATCTGAGCCATAGCCTATAAACGTGCACCTCATAGACTTAGCATCAAGCTTCTTTCTATTTTCCTTATCTATGTGCACAAAGGCTTCACAACCAAAAACTTTGAGATATGAGAGATCAACCTTTTTACCTATCCATGCCTCTTCTGGAATTCCACCATCCAGAGCTGTAGAGGGTCCTCTGTTGATCAGGTACACTGCGGTGTCAACTGCTTCTGCCCAAAATTCTAAGGGCAACCCTGCATGCAATCTCATACATCTTGCACGCTCCATAATAGTCCTGTTCATCCTTTCAGCAATACCATTCTACTGAGGTGTCCTTGGAACCATCCTTTGCCTACGGATTCCATTTATGTAACAATACAATTTGAACTTAAGACTGTAGAACTCACCACCATTATCAGATCTCAAGCACTTTAATCTTTTGCCTGTTTCATTCTCAACCATGGCTTTCCACATCTTAAAAGTCTCAAAAACATCAGATTTCTTTTTAATACAGTAGATCCATACCTTTCTTGTGGCGTCATCTATGAATGTAACATAGTACTGTGATCCGCCAATAGAGGCTACGTGAGCCGGTCCCCACACGTCTGTGTGAACAAGCTGCAACTTCTGCCTTTTCTTAGTAGACCCAGTCTTTAGAAAACTAACCCTTTTCTGTTTTCCAAACACACAATGCTCACAAAATTCTAGATCCATACTTTTCAAATCTGAAAGCATACCTTTAGACTTAAGGATTGACATCCCCTTCTCACTCATGTGGCCAAGCCTTGAGTGCCACAATTTAGCATCCACATCTGAAGTAGATAAAACTGAAGGAGATTTGTTAGTAATACAATTACACAAATAGAGAGTACCTTCTCTCTTACTTCTGGCCATAACGAGTGCACCCTTGGTCACTTTCCAAGAATCTGCTGTGAGAGTTACTGTGCAACCCTCATCACCTAGCTTACCTGTAGAAATCAGATTTCTCTTCAAACTAGGAACATGCATCACATCCCTCAACACCCATGTGTTGCCATTCTGCATCTTTAGCTGCACTTTACCTTTGCCAATGATCTTACAAGGCTCATCATCCCCTAAGTACACTATTCCAAAATCTCCATGGACATAGTCACTGAAATATTCTCTGTTAGGGGTAGCATGGAAAGATGCACCAGAATCTAATACCCAAGATTCTATGTTATTATGCAAAGAGAAAATAAGAGCATCCTGTGCAATACCTGCAACCTTTGTCTCTTCCTTTCCTTCGTGCTGATTGTCCTCCTTAGGCTTTGACCAGCAATCTCTACTTATGTGCCCCAACTTTCCACAGTTCCAGCATTGTGGCCTTCTGCCATTTCTGGATTTGGATCTGCCTCTTCCCTTAGACTTAGATCTTGATCTCCTCTTGCTCTTTTCTTTTTGCCTTCCTCTGCTCTCAAGATTTAAAGCGTTCCCAGATGTCCCAGAAGTCTCTTCTGTGCTTTTCCTGCGAATTTCCTCATTCAAAATAACACTAACCACATCCTCTACTTTTAAAATATTCGAAGCAGAAGCAGTATTAGAAACTGCCATTACCAAGCCATGCCAGCTTTCAGGCAAAGAACATAAAATTAAAAGAGCCTTTATTTCATCTTCAAATACAATATTCACAGAACTTAACTGATTAACAATACCATGGAAATCATTCAGGTGATTAGAAACAGATCCACCTTCTTGCATATGCAAATTAAATAACTGCTTCATCAAATATACCTTGTTTGAAGCGGAGGGTTTTTCATACAAATTAGCTAACGTGGTCATTAACTCTACCGTAGTTTTTGCCTGTGACAAATTAGATATCACAGTGGAGGCCAGACTCAGTCTTATAGACCCAAGAGCCTTTCTATCAAGAACTTCCCATTCTTCATCCTCCATGTCCTTGGGCTTCTTTGCTATCCCACCTAACGGTAAGTAAAGATCCTTCTGATACAGATAGTCCTCTATCTGCATTCTCCAGTGCTGATAGTTCTTGCCATTAAACTTTTCCATTCTCAACTTACTTTCCTCTGCCATTGCTTCTCCCACTCAAACAGAAATCCCTGTGAGCAACCTGTAATCCGAACACACTACACAGATCTGAACCACCTGTTAGTGAACCTGAGCTCTGATACCACTTGTTGGGGATCAACCAACAATGGATTACACTTATGAAAGCAATGAATGTGGAAATAAATCAGATAGATAAGTAACTGAAATGATAAATAGCACAGAACAAGATATACAAGAAAACACCCTGAAAACTTGTATTAAAAACTCTTTACAATAGGAATACAAATGAAGAACTTTGTTCTTCCACACCTCTCTCAGATGCACACAAGATCTCTCACTAGATCTCTATTCCTCAAGAGCTCTCTCTAAAGTATAGTCCTTCAAACATTCACAATGTTCTACTCGTACTCAATTACACTCTCTCATCATACAATAGCTTAGAAGATCTCTCCTACATATAGAAATAGGAAACTTAAGCATGCTCTTACAACAAACAGTTAAGCCTCTTCAACAAGGGCTCTAAAAATAATATTGCTAACAATAGAGACGCGAGCTTGAGTCTACAACTCAAAATCATCATGCAAACACTTGCTTCTGTCCTCAGAAATCGCTTTCTAGACACGCAGGTAATCGACGTCAGTTTCTGCCTATTCGCCTGTTACCGTCGCCGGCCGACCATCCTGCCGACGTCGGTGCCTCTATAACTGAAACTGACCGACGTCGGTCGCTCCTGACCGACGCCGGCGTCTGTGTAGACCCGAACCTGTTTGTGTATGCTCCTTGGTGAAGCTTTTAGCTCCACATACCTAACACAATTTATTTATTAAATCTATCTATAGGGGATTTAAAAAATGTTTCAAAATTAAGCCAATTTACTGGCTGTCCAATAGAGGTTATCACAAATGTGACCCTCATATCTTTTAGGATCTTCAAGGACTCATTCTATTGGCCTATAAAATTCCCTATCAAAAGTTTCATTTGTGTGTTCCAATTGAAGGCACCATCCTTTTTTGAAATTACATAATTTAAAGCTCATGCATCATCCTGTATAGCCATTAGGTTTAGATGATTGAATGCACTATTTATTGTAGACTGAACTAGGAAGTTACCCTTCTTTTCAAACTATTTTAATTGGTGCTAGATTTTCAGCACCTTCACCCTTTCAAGCTGAAATTATCCCCTAAAAGCTTGAATATTATTCAAAATATTATACAACATTGTGGTTGCACTCTAGACATTATCCATAAATTCTTAGGGGGTGTGAATGATTTATCTCTATAGTATCCTTTGTTGTGATTTTTATTTGCTCTTTTACACCTCTTTCATGGCTTCACTAGTTGAATCCACAAAAGAGAAAAAATCCTTTGTATATTCTGTAGGATCACAAATTTTTTTTAGGCCTTTTGGCCAAGGGAAATAGGTTTTCCCTTTGTCCATCACTATTTCTTCCCCGATGCTTGTGTTCACCCCTTTTCTCTTTCTCACCCTTTGAATTATGCCACTTTTCTTTATCAAAATGGGTAGATATTATAGTTAGCTCTACAAGGACCAAATTTTGTCTATCATCTCTCTAGCCTTTTCACTCTTTAATCCATTGGGGGATAATGAGTTCCCCTTGTTCTTTAGGCTAGCTGGGGTCTTTAGAGGTAAAAGGTGGAGTAATTATTGGAGGTGGAGTTATAAATGGAAGTCGAATTGAAATGATTATTTGAATGGGAAATTGGAGGGGAGGATAGATAATCTTTTACCATCATGATATTTCCCTTTATGGGATGATTTTTTCCACATACTTTGTTGGGCCCAGGGTTTTCAAAATTGTCATTGTGATTGATTGTATAGGTGAAGATTGTGGTAATGGTAGATCCAATTGAGCATAATATTTTGGGGGAATGGTTGGCCTTTGGAGATCAAAAATAAAAATTGAAACTAAATATTCAAATATAATCTCCTTAGGATCCATTATTTGGGTTGATGTTGAAAGAATAGAAGAATCAACAGAACTAAATAATGGTGGCCTAGGAATAACATGTGGTATATTTATAAATTTAGTAGCTACAAAAAAAATATATTAAGCAAGAGAATAAACTACCTTATTAATGTTTTATATTTCTTCTTTTATAAGGATCTACTGGTCTAGTGCCCCAACTAGAATTTCTTCTTCATTCAAGCTTCCTAGACTTATTAATTTGGCTTTTTCTAGCTATGAATTTTCCACTAATTCATTTTAGGCTCTTTCTTCACTTAATTCCTACTTTTATCCCTTAATTATTTTTGTATTATCTTCTTGTTCAACCATATCATAATCTACCAGTGATATTATATGTTCATGTTCTTCCTATTCTACATCCTCCTCAAGGGATCCTCTTGCAGTAGTAAGACCTAATAATGGTCTTTCCTCTACTTGTTGGATTTTGAAGGAGGCTAGAAGAAATCTTGATTTACTTTGGTAAGTGATTATGGAGAGAATATGGGGTGAAAGGGAAGATGAAACCAATGAAGGAGCTAGTTGATGATCAAAATTGTCACGTTAATTAGTTAGAGTCTAAAAAGTCATGAAGGATATTAAATATGTGCAAGGGTTTTTTATATGTTCTGAGAAACAAAAAATACATCAAATTCTGAATAATACTCCATTATAATTTTAGAAACTAAATATCTCTTTGAATTAAATGAAAGAAACATATTATAACTATATAATCTAACATATTCGATAAAGAAAACCTATGAATAAGATAGTCTCTTGAAGGAAAGATTTATATCCCTTATAAAATATTTGTTTTATCAAATTATCTATAATATTTTGATATTCTATAATAATTATCATAACTGATCAAACACCTACTTAAGATGAAATAAACTAAACTAAACAAAACACAAAACTAATTTAAATAAAATAAGATAAAACAACTACTAACAACATAAAATAATAAATTAATTTTAATCTTTCACTTAAAACTAAATCTAAAACTAAAATAAATCTATGAAAAAGAATAAAACGATCTAACACTTAAATCTTAAGAGATAAAGATAGTGAAATCGACTTAATCTAAACATAAACTATTAATGTAAGATTAAACCAAGATTAATATATCATAAAACAACTTAGAATTAAATAAACCACTATACATACATATATACATACATACATACATGCATACATACATACATACAAGGATAATAACTAGAGATTAATAAACAAATGATAAGCAATGAAGTAAGAACAAACTAAGAAATAAATTAAATAAATAGAAAGTAATAAATAAACTAGTTTAATAGAAACCAGAACTAAAATGAAAACATAAACTAAAAATTAAATAAATAAAATACAAATGAGTTTGTGAGTTTTTAATAAGAGTCGTATTTATAGAGATACAAGAGATTTTATTAATAAATAATCTTTCAATACAAAAATACTTAATATGACAACTAACACAATCTAAATGTATCAATAACATGTCAAACATAGTGATGTAATCATTATTATTCATGCCAAGTATTTTAAATTCTACTCATATGAATATATATCTGCAATCATCATAAGATATTAAACATAACAACTTTCAGATAATCAATTTATAAACTAAATAGGAAATCTGAATATACCTACACTGATTAAATGTATTAATTAACTATAAGAGAATACGTCATTGGTCTATTTATAAAAGTTAAACTATCTTAGAGATGTTGCACAAAAAGAGTATAATAAATGAACTTTCAAGCAACTCAAAGTCTTCAAGTATATATGTGTAATGTTCCTCCCTTTGATATGGAACTTTGACCTTTCTTTATAATAATCTCTTCAAAAGATTATTGAATAATAAACTATAACTAACTTTAATTAGTTATTAGTTAAATCTATTTGATTTTTTAAATAAAATCAACTAATTTACAATTTAACTTTATATTTAAGACTTAAATAAGTCCCATAAGATCAAAATAAAATATTTATAGACCAACTAAAGACAAAATCTAAATGAGTGGGAACCCTTAGTTATTACTACCACTTAAATAAACAAACTATGCTAATATTAACGACTTAAACAATTTGAAGAAAATTAAATACATCTAACACTATATCCATATACATTAATCCATTAAATTTAGTAATATATGTTCAAAATCAAAATATCAATTATTGTAAAATTTAAACTACTGTCAAGTATCAAAAATAAATATGTATCCCCAAAGTACTACAATATAATAAAGTATTTAAAAATATTTAAAAAATAACATAACTTATTCAACCATCCACATGTCATCAAAATACTAAAGTATGATCAAAATATCATAAAACATAAAAATCTACCACACAACTTAACAAGCTATCCATTCATCTTCTATGTCAAAAAATATTTCAATCAATAGATGACCCATATCTATCACATATTCAATGTAATTCATTACCGTAACTGAAAACTTTACTAATTTGGTGTCACCTACATTATCTTCATTGGTAACTTCTAATTTCACCTTCTTAACTATATTGGTGATCACAAGATTTTTTTTAGGACCAAGTCTATGCCTCTTACTAGTCAAAGGAACTATCATTTCTTGCTCAAGTATATGTGAAGGAAAATCAACAAAACTTAACTTCAATCAACTTATAGTAGCAT
>JARHVA010000579.1:2580000-2617500 GCA_037957365.1 Torreya grandis | reverse complement strand
ATCAATCTAATATCTAATGACTTTGACCGACTACTAACAAATGAAAACATATATTTCGATGCATACTCTAAAAAATATAAAAATAAAAACTCATGATTTATTCTTTCACATTAAAAATTAGTGAATGACATGATACAAATGGTGAACCATTTACCACTATTACTAACACATTATCACACAGATCTACACATGAGGCCAAGAATGATGGATGAATACCACTGATATGAATCTAGTCGCATAACATCAATGACAAGTCAGAAGTGCACAGTTTGACATCTGAGATGATTGCAAATTATATGAACTCACAAAATTGATAATGAGGACATACCAATAATACATGCAGAATGAAATAACTAATTATTTATCCAGTTGAAAGAGCTTGTGCATCTATGAAATAAAAAACACATGGTTTGCAAGGATATTATTGGGCTTGAGCTTGTAATCTGGAAGAAAATAATGGCTTATACCAAATTAATAAAAACTACAAATGATGCATTAAAAAACTAAGTTTGGTCAATTTTAAACATTGAGTTTGATAAATACAAAACTAAAAATAGAAGTTTGAAATCACCAAAAGCTCAGAGAGTGAAGCCAAAGTAATACACAGTCCAAAGCATAAGATCTAAATTATATATATATATATATATATATATATATATATATATATATATATATATATATATATATATATCCTTCCTTAAAAATATCAAATCCATGATAGAGGCATCATATCACCAAAAAAATATTTGCAAAACATGAGAGTAATCATAGTTGTATAGTAAGCACTAAAGGCCACAAATCTATTTTACAAAACTAAGACTGGTCAATGTAATGCTAAAGATTCAAACTCTCATGCATCGGGGAAATAAGAATAATAAAAAAGCTACCCATACAAATAGATTATTCATCCATCATAGGTACAAATCCAACTCACTCTGATACCAATGATAAGAATTTAGAAAGCCAAATAATGATTTAACACATGTAGAGAGAAATGGAGAGCCAAAGAGATAGAGATATTTTAAACACACCTAATACATTAATTCACTCTAATGATGAATAAATCTAAGAATAACACACACACACACACACACACACACACACACACACACACACACACACACAATTATAGCATCCTATAATTTCTCCACCATTTTATCACTCTAAATCCTATGAATAATCAAAAACCTATTATGATATATTGTTATGACAAATAACAATATATCACAACAATACTATTCTAACATATCATATTAACATATACAATTATAGCCACTAACTATTTACTTTTTACCATTAGGTATATATCAGCCTATTTACTATTTACCATTTTGTAAATACCTCAATGTAAAATCTAAATTCCTAACAACATGATTGAAAGGCAAATAATTCAAAACATTCTAAAAGGTGGGGTCTGTACCATCAACATGGATTGACATACATGTCTCATGGTTAGAGGGCCTAGGAATAATCTTAAAAATCCTTCTTCCACTAAAATTTTAGCCTCTATGAAAAAATATTTGTGGTGTATCCTCTCTATGCCATTTTTTATTACATTCCCAATGATCATCATGTGAGTTATTTGATTGAGGTGGAGTCCATCCTAACATCTTACTAAAATTTAACGTAAAACAAACCTTGATTATTGTTTCTACTAAAAAATATTAACTGATATACATTAAACCAAATACATTATGCCATATTTGATTTTAAGGAAGAATTATTGCACAAATTATAATAAATGAGATTGAAATTTATATTAAACAACTTATATCAAAACTCAATGCTAGCCAAATACATTTATTATATATCAAAAGGTCATCAAAATCAAAATACCTTATACATGATTTTCACATTTCATCTAAAAAGTTTTATTGTATTCATATGTTGAATAATCACTTCATAAAAAATTGACACATGTCAAATATAACCATACTTCATTCTATTTGAAACCAAATTCCTATGCCAATATAATAGACCAATATCTAATTAACATAACATCACTTAAAAATGTTACCAATTTAAATCCATAGTCTATATTTGATCAAAATATTGACTTCGAGCATATTGACCCATATCTATAGCTCAAGTCAACAAATCAAACATATTGACTACAAACATTAGAAATTCCTCAAAAAAAAATCAAAATAGAGCCATCAAATATACTTTGTTTTATATCAGAAGATAACCTGAATGACCAACCTATGAGTAGCATAATATTCTAGCTTACTCAACAAATTCAAATTCCATAAGAATACCCTTGAGTTTATTCACATTTCAATTTTAAACTTAAAAAACTTCAAATACATGAGAAATAGATAGTCTTTAAGCAAAACCCATTTTATATTTAAAAAATATGATAACATAGATCAAGAAACTGAGATATCATGATAAATTTATTTTTCATACTATAACTAATATACCATTTGTCAACAAATTTTATTTTCCTTAAAAAAATTACACACAAGAATATTCAAACTATTCATCTATATTTTTGAGTATGGCATCACTTTTCATGTGTTAATAAAACCAAATTTTCCTTATCACATATTGCATATAGAAAAAAATACAAAATAGTTACTTGAGTTTATGGCATAACCTTATAACATCCACTAAACCATTTTTCATATATGAGTAGAAATACTAAAATATCATTTAAAAACCTAACACCCATCAGTCATTTAAAAAAAATAATCAACTTGCAATTCATTTGATGTGTTATTTTCACCCACTATTAAAACATAGTGAAAATAATACCAAAGTTCATAACCTCTGTTGACAACCCAAAATACCTCTACAAAGTCAAAACTAATATTCCATATAAAAAATTGTGGCAATCACATTGAAATATTTTAATAGAATAATGAAACCATGAGAAATAAACTTAAAAGGATAAACAAGATCGTAAGTTCTACCAAATACCCAAGTATATTTACATTTTATCAAAAGCTAAACTAATTTTTCATAAAGATCTCTAAGAATCACACAATCAACTTTCAAATTTTGAAATAAAGGTATTCAAATAACTATCTATCTCAAAGATCCTCAAAAATTAAAAATTGTGTCACTAAATATGAACTAAAAGGAATTATGTGTATCAAACTTCAATATATTTCCAACTGTAGGCTTCATTCTCATGCAACTCAACTATGCATATTTATCAAATTAACCAACCAAATTTCCACTTTCCATGCAAATCATTATATCTCAAACTCACATTTGAACTTCAAAAAATAATAGGGAATAAATCTCTTATCTTATCTACAACCATTCCCAATTTTCTCTATTCTTTTCTAAGTTTTCTTCTCATAGGAAAAATGTCATTTTTGCCCAAAGTTTTCCAAAGAATGGTAGTCGATAGAAAAAAAACCACCGTTTGTATTGCTTTCAGATGAACAACAACTACCTGCCTACATGTTAAAATCCAATTAGTTTCCAAATCTACTATTACCCTTTTGACAACTTAGTTAAATCTTATTTCATCCTTCCAAAATTTTACACAGTTAAACTAACCACTAATCACCTTGCTAAAATCATCCATTCGATGCATGTACATTGAAACCAATACAATAAAATCCATAAATATGCAAATAATTCTCAACATCTCTACCATATTAAATAAACCCAATGCCAAATTAAAACAAATCAAAATCATTCTAGCTAGCATGATTTGATAAACCTTGCATCAAACCCGAGTTAATTTAGGAACATATACCTAAATTACACGTTAGGTTTCCATGTCCACCACCATAGTGTTATAAATGTTGTAACCAACTAGCTTGTAGGTCTATCAATGATTTAAAAAATTCAACCCTTAGAACTAAGGTCTAGATAATACTTAGGATTAAAAACCATTCAAATCTTAATCAATATATGTAAGTTTTATTTAGCAAATCAACACACACACACACACACACACATACACACACACACACACACACACACACACACACACACACACACACACACACACACACACACACCTTGAAACTTATAACATTAATATAAAATATAAATAATACTAATCATGTATCATTTTAAATTATATTGACAACTCAATATCATAGTTGTCATCTTATCAAACCATCATGTGAATCAAACAAGTTGTTTCCATATTACTAAGATCAATGCCTCTAAATATTATGAGAACTATGCATTATTCCTCCATGTTGACAAAAAATATGGCTAGAAGTATGTTACTCATAAGATCAAATCAAATTATTCTTAGCAAAATTCTGCATATTTATCTATATAAACTAAATATTTTTCTTTATATTAACTCATGATTTCAAAACCACTTTATAATGTTATTGTAAAAACTTTATTAAATACAACAATCATACTAAACATTCAACATAACAATGAACATTCAAATGAAGTAATGAACTAAGACCCCCCATAATTAGTTTCAACTGATATGAATTTAGTTTTTAATATGACAAAATGAGTTGGTTTACTTAGATTTTTAAAAAAGAAAGGGGGTGCCAAAAATATGCATAACATTATCAACCTTAATAGATAATCTTCATAATGGAATGAGGTATAAAATGATAAATTGTCTATTAAAGACAAATTACTTGAGAGTGTGAACCAGATAAAATCATTTCTTAGGTAGCTAAATGTGAATCCATTTAATAATATAAATTTAAGGGATGAAGTGTTCAATTAGCAGGGCATGAAGAATATGACAGATTAGACAAGGAAATCTGGATTGGATATACAATTAAATACAATAAGCCTCAAACATAGATTCTAAAAATTAGTAATGCTTTCAATTCATCAATAACCAGTCCATGTTAATTTATAAAGAAAGCATCTGAATTAGTATCATGTAAAATTTATTACCATTATTGCATACTTATAGTGATATGCTAATATCCATGTAATTTGACTTCAATATAATGAATACTATGCTAGCATAACCAATATCGATTAGTTCAAAATAAAGTAACAACATAAAATTAAAAAAAGCCAAAAATAAAAACAACAAAATAAATGAAAAGAAAAAGAGAGAACTATTGGTAAAATAACTTCAGATGATGCCCATTTATTAAAAGCCGTAGCTAGTTTTTATTCATATCTTATAAATGAAAAGTATTTTCCCCAAGTATAGGAGCAATTTTGTAAGGTCCTAATCAAAGAAAATCAAATTTCTAATGTTTACCTACATTTTCATGAGCTTTGTCCCAATAAAAGACTAGATCACCTACCATAAATGTTTTATTACATATATTTTTATCAATTTTTTAAAAACTTTTCTTTAGATTTTTTTAATTTTAATAATGCAGTAGCTTTGGTTTCATCTAGGGATATAAAATCATCGAGTCTTTGTTTAATTAGATTGGTTTCTCCTAATAAGTATTGTAAAGCAGGACAAGGAGATAAAAATTTGAAGTTCAACTGATAACATAGCTTCTAACCCATATGCTAATATGAAAGGAGAATAACCTATGGTTACTTTAAAAATAATTTGGTCAACCCATAATACCTCAAAAATATTAAGATCCCAATTCTTGTTATTTTCACAAACTATTTTATTCATAGTATAAATAAATTTTTTATTTATTGATTCAACCTATGCATTCTCTTGAGGATAATACTCAAAAGAATGACTTGATATAATAGAATAATGTCTTAAAAAATCTACATATTCATTACAAATCAATTTAAGTATGTGATTTGAAATAATTCATATGGAACACCAAATCTAAAAAAAATCTAATTTTCAAAGAAAGAAATGACTTCAGCTATAACTGAACTTTTAAGTGCTTTTGCTTTATGTCATTTCATAAAATAATCTATATCAGTTAAAATATATATATGTCCAAAAGAATAAGGTGGATGAATATCAAAAATAAAATCAATTCCCTATTTATTAAATGGGTTTTCAATAATTATAAGATTCAAAGACATTACTGGTAATTTATCTCTACCAATAAATAATTGATAAGGCATACATGAACATAACAACTTATAAGTATCTTGGAATAACATAGGCCAATAATAACCTACACGTAAAATTTCATAATCTATAGTTTTTATTGCATAATGACCTTGATAACTTCCTTCATGACATCCCCTAAGAAATTTTTAATTTTGATCATGGGTTAGGCATCTTAATAATACACTGTATCTATTTTTATGAAATAAAAAGTTTTCTAATAAACAAAAATTTTAAGGCTAAACTCTCAAAGATCTTCTTTGTATTTTATCAAAATTATTATGATAGACCTAATTTTGAAAATGATAAACTAAATCATGATATCAATCATCTTCAGCCAACAAATAATTCCAATCATTCATTTCATGTTCAAATTTAAAGTTTTTTGAAAAATCAACAACCTTCATAGACTAAAAATGGGTTTTAATATTTGAAAAATCATCAATAGATAAAAATAAAACATTTATGATAGAATAAGTATCCTCAGCTAAATATTTTTCTAAATCCTTATCCTTTATAAATTTTGAAGTTTTGAATTCAAGATGAAATTGTTTTATTCTCAAAATCTATTTTGCTAACCTTCTTTGAATGATTAGTTTTTTTTTAAGATAAGAAAAAATAGGTATGTTGGATTGTACAACCATTTTATTTTCCATCAATAAATAATTAAATTTGATTAATGAATAAACCAATGATAAAATAAATTTTTCATTGAGTGGTTACCTTGATTTTATATCTTTCAAAACTTGACTCACATATATATATATATATATATATATATATATATATATATATATATATATATATATATATATATATATATATATATATATATATATATATATATATATATATAATAGGTTTTTCATTATTGTTTTCATCAGCTTGAGTGATTACAACACCTATGGATTTGTATATTACATTTACATAAAGAATTAAAGGTTTAGATAAATTAGGTTTAGCAAGCGCATGTGCACTTGCAATGTCATTCTTAACATTATTAAAATCAAAATCAGCCTTTGCATCTCACACATATGTTTGAATTTTTCTTAAAATTTTTTTTAAATGATATAACTTATTAGTAAAATCTGATATAAATTTACATACAAAATTATTTTTTATATAAAAATATCTAAGACTAGATTGATCTTTAGGTGGTGACAACTCTTTAATTTCTTTAATACATCCAGGGTCAATTGAAATACCATCTTTAGAAATAATATGATCTAATAATTTATCTTTAGTAACACCAAAGACATATTTTAATATGCCCTTAACCTTTGACATGTCTTGGGATATGTGTGGCTGACTTGTGGCTTACATACCTATTTTATATTCTTGTTACATTTCTCTATGTTATTAGTTAGGTTGGCCTATAGAATAACCATGGCTAAGTAGGCTATATATAGGAGGTAGTGGCTAGTATTTGATTATCGTGTTAAGTATTCTAATTTTAGTGCATTGTTGTGGAGGTTTCTACCTCAAAGTGGCTTTGCTATATTATCTAGTATTCTACTCTGCTATCAATTATTGTTGTATGATCTCTCATATTTGCTTATTTTATGCGATATAAAATCATTCTATGTGAATATCTAAGTAATTTCATTATAATTGGTATCTGATATTTGATTTGGGAAAGTTTCCTATGATGTTATTTTTTTGGATCTAGCAAGGCACGACTTCTATGAGGAGTAGAAAAACATAGTTTGTAATCTAGGAAGAAATAATTTTTTCTATCAGTGTAGTATTATTCTAAACACTTTTTAAAAAAAAATAATTAAAAAAGTCTAGAATTTTTTTCACTTTATACAATTACAGTCCTTGGATTCATCTCGATGAGATAATCATAATGGTAGATTATATTGGTACATTTTTTTGTGCCAAAATATTTTACCCTAGTGCACAAAGTTAATCGTTGGATTCATCTTGGTGAGGTGATCATACTATTACCATCTCTTGGTACACATTTTTTAGAGAAAAAACCCTCCTAGGGTTTGTATATGGGTGGTATTTATACATAAGGATAAAAAGGGGAGCAAGATACTCCTAAGACTCCTACTGGTGACATGGAATCTAAAACTTTAGATCTATTAATTTCTCAACTTTAGGCTAACATAAAGATCTTGGTGTGGTATGATGATTTTATTATAGTTCAAACTAATGTTTCAAGGATGTACAAACAGATTAATAGGGTTCACAATCAATTGAATCAGATCACTACTTCATTGATTTCTCTTTCATCTCAGTTACAGTCTAATAACCCTCTACTTCATCATTTAGGTCTTTTTCCTTACAACCCTAACAACTCTAATTCTAGTGTGAAACCAATGTTGATTATATTGGACATGTATAAATTTGATGGTAAGGATCCTCTTGATTACCCAAATTGGGAATTTATTTTATTTACATCAAACTCCTAGTTCTTAGAAGGTGATAGTGGCATCTCTGTATCTGGGACCTGAGTAGTTCATTTGGTATCACTAGTTGTGTGCTCAAAAGAAAAATAATGGTGCTTCTGTTACATGGTCTATTTTCACTGATGAGTTGTTGGCTCATTATCAAAATAATGTCTTTAAAAATTAATTCATCCAATTAGCTAAACTATGGCAAATAAGAAATGTGAAGGATTATATTCATCATTTTTTCAATCTATCCTTATGGTTGGAAGACATCACTAAGGAAAATTTGACTGATCTATTTTTGGGTGGTCTCAAAGATAAAATCTAATTGGAGGTTTGGATGTTTAACCCAACATTTGTATCAGAAGCTATCCCATGGGCACTCATGGTAGAGGAAAAAGAGATGGTTAAATGAAAAACCTTCACTACTGGTCATGATCACACCTTTCCAACATCATTATATCCTCAACCCACCAGACTAACATCTCGATAAATTGAGGAGAAGTGAGCCAAATGGTTGTGTTATGGTTGTGACAACAAATGGAGCAAAGACCATCATTGTGATGAAAATAAGTTGTTTTACATCGAAGGTACCAATGAGGATGATGATGATGAGGAGGCACTTAGTGGGGATGAAGAAGGTCCTAAGGAGGAATTGGAAGACTCTCAGCCTACTATTTCTTATCATTCCCTTTTAGGTATTAGTAATTTCCAAACTCTTAAGGTGGTGGGTTTCCTAAAAAAATAGATCACTATTCTGATTGATTCTGAGAGCACATACAACTTCATCAATAATAAGTTGGTTGGTCACTTGAACTATTTCATTTATCCCATGCTAAAATTATAGTTCATGATTATAGATGGTGGTACTGTCAGCTACTTAGAAAAATGATTTAGTTTTAAGCTAGCCATGAGAGATTACTTATTGGATTATCTTATGTTTGTTATTCCCATGAGGGGAGTTGACATTATTTTGGGAGTACAATGGCTCACCACTTTGGGCACTATTGAGATGAATTTCCAAGAATTGTTCATGCATTTTCATTTTGAAGGAAGGACATTTGAGCTAAGGGAATTAAGTGTTAAATCTCTACAACTTGTTATCCTCCATCAAATGAAAAAAATTATCTGAAAGGGTGTTAAAATATTTGTAGCTCACTTGTTTTCCATGGAAGTTCATCTGACTCAACCATTTACACCTAATCTATAACAAGTGATTGATGCTCATTTTGTTATTTTTGGTGACATGTCGAAAGGAATTCAATCTAGCCACACACATGATCATGATATCAAAATTATTCTTGGTAGTACACCACCCAACATTAGGTCATATAGGTATCCCTATTCTAATAAAAATGAAATTGAAAAGATGGTATATGAAATGTTGGATGCAAAAATCATTCACCATAGCCAAAGTGAATATTATTACTAATTGTCATGGTAAAAAAGAAAGATGACACTTAGAAGATGTGCCTTGATTATAGGGAACTCAATAAGTACACTATCAAGATAAGTTTTTTGTTTCTATCATTGATGATTTACTAGATGAATTAAATGGTGTTCTTTATTTTATCCAGTTAGATTTGCATTTTAGGTATCATCAAATCTAGATCCATGATGAAGACATACACAAAACTAATTTTAGGACTCATGAGGGCTATTATGTGTTTTTGGTTATGCCTTTTGGGCTAAAAAATGCACCATATACCTTTCAAAGTTTGATGAATACTATTTTTAGGCCATTTTTGAGGAAATTTGTTCTGGTATTTTTTGATGATATCTTCATTTATAGTAAAAATTGGGAATACCATTTGAACCATGTGAAATAGGTACTCTCAATTTTATAACAACATCAATTACATGCTAAACCTTCCAAATATACTTTTGGAGCTTGTGAGGTTGAGTATTTGGGTCATCTAGTTTCACATATATGAGTAAAAGTGGATCCTAAAAAAATACAAGCAATGGTGGATTGGTCGATTCTTAAGAAACTCAAGTAACTAAGGGGATTTATGGGGCTAATTGGTTACTATCATAGGTTTATCACAAATTATAATATCATTATAGCCCCACTCACATTTTTGTTGAATAAAGACTCTTTTCAATGGACCGATACAACTACCAGGGCATTTGAATAATTGAAATTGGCAATGTGCACCACTCCAATGTTGGTTACTCTTGATTTTTTTAAGACTTTTGTGGTTGAATGTGATGCATCTAGGTATGGTATGGGTGTTGTAATCATGAAATAAGGTAGCCCACTTGCATTTTAAATTCATCAATTTAAGGGTAAAAATCAACACAAACCCATTTATGAGAAGCAAATGATGGCCATTTTACATGCAATCAAAAAATGGAAGCCTTATTTGATGGGTCATCACTTTTAGGTATAGGCCAATCATGACAATCTCAAATATTTTTTAAAATAAAGGTTATCATCTAAAGAACAACAAAAATGGGTAACTAAAATGTTAGGCTATGATTTTGATATAGTTTACAAGAAAGGAAATGACAATGTAGTGGTAGATGCACTATCTAAGAAGGATGAATCAATTGAGGAATTACTATATGCTAGGACCATTCTTTAAGTAGATTGGCTAGAGGAAGAATGATTAGAATGGGACAAGGATAGTGCTACCCATGATTTAATTTAGAATCTTTAGTAAGGTTTGGGTGGATTTGAAAAAAATTCATGGAAAGGTGATGCATTATGATATAAAGATAGATTATATCTATGTAAGAATTATCTTCTTAAACAAAAAATCCTTCAAGGATTTCATGCAACTTTAATTGGGGGTCATTCATGATTTTTGAAAACCTATCATAGAATCAATTAAGATTTTTTTGGGAAGGACTCAAGGGGGATGTCCAAAAATATGTGGTTGAATGTATGATCTATCAACAAAATAAAGGAGAAACCATCAAAACCCCAGGGCTTTTGCATCCTTTATCCATCCCTAGCCAACATTGGGAAGAGGTGTCTATGGATTTTAATACAAGGTTACTAATATCTAATGTCAAAATGTTATCGTTATTGAGGTACATCATCTCAGTAAGTATGCTCATTTCTATTTTTTATTATAGCCATTTCTTTCTAGTACAGTAGCTTCTACTTTTTTCAATATAGTTCAAAAATTGCATGGTACCCCTAAGATCATTATCAGTGATAGAGATCCCATCTTCACTAGTAATTTTTGGATTGAGTTATTTTCATGTTTGGGCACCCAATTGGCTCATAATTCATCCTATCATCCTCAATTAGATGGACAAATTGAGGTAGTCAACAAATTTTAGAAGGATATCTCTATTGTTTTGTTTTTGATAAATAGGATAAATGGGTTCATTGGTTGCCACTTGCTGAATGGTGGTATAAAATTTTTGTTCATAGTTCTTCCAAAATGTCTCTTTTTATAGCACTTTATGGATACCACCCTCTATCCATCACTCCAACCTTGATTGTCCATCCTAAGGTTTGTGCAATTAAATAAAATATTAACCACCAATACAAGGTCCTTGTTAGTTTACGTAAAAATTTAGCCATGGCCCAGAATCACATGAAACATCAGGTAAATCAACATAGGAGTGAGAGGCACTTTTACATTGGTGATTGGGTCTTTATTCACTTAAAACCATATAAATATATGTCCTTGAAGCAATAGAAAAATAATAATAAGTTGTCCCCTAAGTATTATGGGCCTTATCAGATCTTACAAAAATTTGGTAGTGTGGTCTACAAGTTAGAGTTTCCTTTTCCTACTCACATACACCTAGTATTTCATGTATCACGATTGAAAAAAGTCATTAGACACAAAGTTTCTACCCAAACTAAGTTACTAGAATTGGATGAGGAAGGAAGAGTTATTCTTGATCCTGAGGTGATCCTTCAAATGTGCACTAAGCAGTTGCGGTCTTAAGTGATTAAGGAGTACCTAATCAAATAAAAGAATCTACCCTATGAAGATGCTACTTGGGAGGATGAATCCTTTATGCAATAACATCTAGAGTTGAAACAATGTTTTTTTCAAGGGGAGGGGCATGTTATGCCCTTAACCTTTAGAATGTCTTGGGATATGTGTGGCTGACTTGTGGCTTACATACCTCTTTTATATTCTTGTTACATTTATTTATGCTCTTAGTTAGGTCAACCTATGGAATAACCATGGATAAGTAGGATATATATAGGAGGTAGTGTTTAGTCTTTGATTATCATGTTAAGTATTCTGATCTTAGTGCATTGTCATAGAGGTTACCCCTTCAAAGTGGTTTTGTTATATTAACCAATATTCTACTCTGTTGTCAATCATTGCTGCACGATCTCTCATATTTGCTTATTATGTGCAACATAAAATCATTCTATGCAAACATCTAAGTAATTTAATTACATATTTCTTGGGATTAAAACAAATATCATACTTTATACATCTTGTGAAAACTTTACAAAAATGATTTAAATGCTTATTTCTCTTTTTAATATGAATTGTAAGGTCATATAAATTTTTTTTAAAGCCTGGTAAAATTTTTAACGTGACCGGTGGTGCTAGCTAGACACACCTAATACCAGTACCATGGGGTAGGGGGAGACTATAACTTGAGACCAGCAGAGCCACAACGAAAATACTTATCCAACCAGGCTAGGGCCCCCACCCAAATTATAAGGTCATATAATTAAACCTAAATGATAATGCCAATTAAATCATTAAAATATACATGTATAACTCTTTGAAAGGTAGCATTTATATTTATGAGACCAAAAGGCATCCTATTAGAAGCAAAGGTTCATTTTTATGTAGTGAAGGTTGTCTTATATTTATTATCTAGATTAAAAAATATGTGATTGTAATTGAAAAATCTATCAAGTAAAGACATCATTTCAGATCCTACAATTTTTTTCATACACTAACCTTGTTTAAAACTCTAAAGTCTACACATAGTATAATGTCACCATTCTTTTATGTATGGGTACTAAATTAGTTAGCCACTAAGAATATGTTATAGTAAAAATGATACCATCAAACATCTTATCAAACTCTTTGTAGATGATGTCTTCTAGTAAATGGCTTATCCTTCTTATTTTATACCTAACAAGTTTAATACTAGGTTTAATAGGGATATCATGTCATATAATATCAATGTCATAACCTTTAAGGTATTTATAAGACCAAGAAATATATTAACAAATTTTAAAAAAAATTAATGAATTTTACCTTCTCATCATATGTAAATTGTATTCCCAAATAAACAAACTTTGGATCCTCTTTATTACCAAGATTTATTAAAATAGTCTCTCTAATAATTCTTCTAGTTTTCTCTTCCATCCATGGTATC
Source organism: Torreya grandis (assembly GCA_037957365.1). NCBI lineage: Eukaryota > Viridiplantae > Streptophyta > Pinopsida > Cupressales > Taxaceae > Torreya > Torreya grandis. The sequence goes on along the minus strand of JARHVA010000579.1, from coordinate 2,603,835 downwards.
TTGGGTTGATCATTAGGGGTAAAAATTGATTCCAAACTCACTAAACCATTAAGTAATTTATTAGTATTTAGCTACAAATAATCTCTACAATTAAGCATGTAATCATCATTATCAAAATAATATTTTAAAATAAAATCATCAATATGTTCATCATAATTGAAAATAAGTCAATTTTCATTTAAATCAAGAATTTTAGGTCTAAATTTTTAAAAAAATAAAAAAATCAATAACAGGCTCTATTTCAATCAAAGTGGGACTAGAGGCAAAGGCATCAAGTCTATCATCTCATAAATTGAATTATCTAAGTATGTGAGTGACATTAAAAGCTTCAAAATTTTCAAGTAAGGCCCAAACATTTTTAATATATTGATTAAGATGAGTTTGGTTCTCTTATAAACCTTCCTTGTCTGATAGTTAATTCCAAATTTCCAAAAACTTCTAATTATTTGACATTTAGCTATATAGATTTTTGTAAGCCTAAACATAAGGTTTAAAATTATACTATGTTATTATTAGTATCAAAAGACAATTTATAAGCATAATGAAACACTTCATCTATAGGAGAAATAAGACAAATTCCCGCACTGCTACTAGCTTGTGAATAAGCACCAAAAAAATACAAAGATCACAAATCATTCTTGAAAAAGACATTCTACTATTTTTTTTCATGTTCATCTAGAGTCAATAACTCATAAATACCAATTCTTATTTCTACATAAGCAACAGTAGGAGGTAAAGAGTCAATAAGATTACTAGACTTGTCTTCTCTACAAATAAAACTGATCTCATTTCCTATTGAAATCTATATTGTATCTTTACTGACAAATGCACTAATTTCCTTTGACCAATTTCTACATTAAATCATGGAATAACTACTAGGAATGTATAAAATTTTAACATTAGTCATACATTTAATCATTTCATCTTGAGAAATTTTAATAACAAGATCTTTAAATTTACCAAAACTTTTTGTTTGATGAGAATCAAAGCTTGTAAGTTTCCTAATATCTATTTCATAAGAGATGCCTAATGTATTATCAATAAACTTGGGGATTGTATTATTTGATGTACCAGTATCTAAAATATAATTATGTATGATTTTATCTATAATTTTAACTAAAACATAAAAAGGAGGTATGTAATCAACAAGAGGATCATATATCAGACTATAAATAGTAGAATGAGATTATTTATGATTTGTCTCCTTCTTGAAATCTTAAAACATCCTTAGAATTTAGATTTTTAATAACATCATTTATTTTATCAAGTTATCCTGGTAAACCATCAACCTATAACAATGAAAATCTTGCCTTTATAGTAGCCAAATCATTAATAATATTATAAGATCCTACATCTAGATGATGTATATGAATGTAATTTTTGGGATTATAATAAGGGTATTATGGATGATTAAATTCATTAGATAAAGGATTATTTTATGGGAAACTAATTGCAACATGGGTAGATGCAACATTATCCTATGCACCTTTGCTTTTATCTTAATTTTTAGAAGAAGTTTGATTGTTATTTATACTATCTTTATAATTATAAAAATCCTTTTGCCTTGTATTAACAATAAGCATTTGAAGATATTATTTTATCTAAAGACTCACCAACACTACACATTTTTATATTATTAACAAGGTTAATAGAAATACTATCTTTTTCTTGAATATATCTTTTAAATTTCTGCACAACTATGCACATGTCATGATTGTGATCTAATTCATAAACACTACCATAATGAAGTTTTTATTCTATTTTACCCATTTGAAAAGAATAATATTTACTTGAAGAAGAGGCTTTATCATCCGATTGCCTTTTAATGATGACCAACTCATTGCTAAGACTATGAATGGATTTTAAAATTTATGCATTATCATAATTCAAACTTGTTGTTTATCTATAGTTAAAACTAACACATTTTAATTTTTTTCATATTTAATACAAAAATTTATAGTTTCATCATAATTTGTAATGTATTTATCTTATAAAGCCATTTTATATTTTAAAGGTAAAACAATATAAAAATATAGACTTACTAATCTTTTGGTGTGTCTAATCTCATCTGAGATTTTTTGTTGCATCGTATTAAATATGTGATAAAACAATAAATGGTTTCTTATAGACCAATATAAATATTTATTAACTCATTAACCAATTCCAACTCTTGTTTGGGTTTACCAAAAAAAATTTCTAGCCATTCTTCAATTTTATTCTAATTACTAATTATGCTAGAAGGAAGACTAATAAAAGTTTGATAAAATTTTACCTCTAACATTTGAGAAAAAACTCTAAGATAAATATTTTCATTTATAATACCTAAATTTGTGTAAATTAAAGTAAAAGCATCCAAATGATCTTCCCATAATTCTTCAAGGCTTTTAGAAAACTTAGGAATATTAAGACCTTTTAATGAAGAAAGTTTACCTAGGTAAACATTGATATTGATATGATTTCCCTAAATCCGAAAACTTAGGAATATTAAGACCTTTTAATGAAGAAAGTTTACCTAGGTAAACATTGATATTGATATGATTTCCCTAAATCCAAAGATTCATTAAAGGTTGAGCTACCTCATCATCATAATATAGTTCATTATCTGTTGTATTAGCTTGATTATTGGAGTGAAGGCTTAGTATCAAGTTTTGATATCTTTCTTGAATTTATGGACCTTATTCTTCCATTTGAATTTTAAATAGATTCAACTACTAGACCGGACTGATTTAACTCTAAAGTTGTATTAGGGTTAGTAGGATAAATATTATCTTCAAGATGAAAAAAGTTAGAAATAAAATGAACCCTAGGTGTAGAATTGATAAGCAAAATCTACTCTTTTTGATTAGTTTCTTGAATATGACTTCATGTCTCATGTTAAATATTTGTTACTACTTTGTTGATATTTTTTCTTCGTATTTATTAATAACTTCAATAATGAGTTAAATCATAAGGTTTATTATACCACATAAAAAAATTTAGATCAAAAGCAACATCAACTTTGTCATCATCAATATCAATTAGGGGTTGAATAATAGGAGGAGGATCTCCAATAGTCATGGATAGAGAGAAAATAGAAAAGAGAATAAAAGTTATGAAAAAATCTCCATCAGAATCACCAAATTTATTGATGATCAAAATTTTCTCATCAATGAATCAACCATTTCCCCTATTATGAAGGTTAAGATGGAATCATACCAGTCTAATAGTTAGGGTCTAAAAGGTTATGAAGGATCTTAAAGATGTGTAGGGGTTTTTTTATATGTTCTGGGAAATAACAAGTACATGAATTATTGAACAATACTACATTATAATTTCAAAAACCAAATATCTCTTTGAATTAAATGAATGAAATAGGTTAAAATTATATAATTTAACCTATCTGATAGAGAAAACCTATGAATACCAGTCTCTTGAATGAAAAAGTAATATCCCTTATAAAATATTTTTTTTATATCAAATTGTCTATAATATTTTGATATTCATGTTATTCTTAAAACAGATCAAAAGAAAATAAACAAAAAGAGTTGAAAGACAAGTAAAACAACTCACAATGAAGACCACAAATGAAATATAAATAATAATAATTATAACTAATAAAGTACCTACTTAATAATAAAGAAAACTAATTTAAATAAGAGAAGATAAAATAACTACTAACAACATAAAATAATAAATTAATCTTAATCTATCACTTAACACTAAATATAAGAAAAAGAATAAAATGATCTAACACTTAAATCTTAAAAGATAAAGATAATGAAAGCTACCTAATCTAAACATAAACTATTAATGTAAGATTAAAATAAGATTATGATATCAAATAAACAAATTAGAATTAAATAAACCACAAATATCACACACACACACACACACACACACACACACACACACACACACACACACACACACACACACGGAGAATAACTAGAGATTAATAAACAAATGATAAATAATGAAGTAAGAACAAACTAAGAACTAAATAAAATAAATAGAAGTAATAAATAAACTAGTTTAATAAAAAACATAACTAAAATGAAAACATAAATTAGAAATTAAATAAAAAAATACAAATGAATTTGTGAGTCTTTAATAAGAGTCGTGTTAGCAGAGATAAAAGAGATTTTATTGAGAAAAAATATTTCAATACAAAAATCCTTAAAATGACAACTAATATAATCTAAATAAATCAATAACATGTCACACACAATGATGTAATCATTATTATGACTATATATCTAAAATTATAATAAGATATTAAACCTAATAACCTTCATATAATCGCTTTATAAACTAAACAAGAAATCTAGATATACTTGCACTGATTAAGCATATTACTTAACTGTTAGAAAATGTGTCATTGATCTATCTATAAAATTTTTACTATCTCAAATATGTTGAAAAAAAGAATATAATGAATGAACTTTGAAGCAACCCAGAATCTTCAAGTATACTTGTGTAATGTTCTTCCCTTTTATATATCACTTTGATCTTCCTTTATAATAATCTCTTCAAGATATAGTTGAATAATAAGTTATAACTAACTTTAATTAGTTACTAGTTAAGTCTAATTGACTTTTAAAATAAAGTTAATTAATTTACAACTTAAATTTATATTTAATACTTAAATAAGTCTTCTAAGATGAAAACAAAATATTATAGACCGATCGAAGATAAAATCTAAATAGGTGTGGGACCTTAGTTATTACTACCACTTAAATAAACAAACTATGCTAAATATTAATATTACTTAAGTAATTTAAACAAAATTAAATACATCTAACATTATATCCATATGCATTAATCTATTATATTTAGTAATATATGTTCAAAATCAAAATATCAACTATTGTAAAATCTCAACTTCCTGTTAAGTATAAAAAATAAATATGTATAACCAAAATACTGTAGTATGATAAAGTATTTAAAAATATTAAACACAAAAAAATAACTTTTCTATCCATCCACATGTCATCAAAATACTAAAGTATAATCAAAGTATCAAAAAACATCAAAATCCACCATATAACTTAACAAGCCATCTATGGTGAAGGGAAGCAAAAGTAATGTAGAGAAAGAGAATGGAGACAATAATGAGCATGAAATAAAGATTTCAAACCCAGACTCAGAAAAGGAGAAAGGAGATGGTGATGGAGAAAGGGAGATCACATGGGCCAGTAGATTCGAAGCCATATTAGGGAAAGTATTGACATAAGGAGTCTCTCCTGAGAGGCAATAATTATGACTCTACTAACTCCAACTAGATGCCAGATAAGACTTCTTCTTGGTGTGAAAAGTTGATTAGGTTGATGGGCAAGAGGGAGATTAAACTAGTTAAATATTTGAAAACCATTAAATATGGAGAAAGTATACATGTTGAAATCATTCCATCTCTCATTAATCATGCTTCATCAAGGATGGAACAAGATTTAGTTAGAAATTTCATGGGAGCCATGTCAAACATAGACTCCTTCAGAGCTTGGGTAAAATAAAAATGGTGCACTAAAGGGCATATGGAGATCCTAGTAATGGTTAATGGATTCTTCATGATTAGATTCAATAACCCTAAAGATAGTGCCAACATTCTCATAGGGGGTCTATGGTTTTTTGAAAAGTCTGGTATTTTTCTCAAGAAATGGGAACCAGGGTGTGAACCTAAGAAGGAGAGTATCAACCAAATGCCCATGTGGGTTAGACTACTGGGACTCCCAATTAAGTTTTGGGAGGAGGGTCTATTGATAAGTATAACTAAATTTTTTGGGTACCTCATAGCTCTATATTCATTAACCAAGGCAAGATCCCGACTTGTCTATGCCAAGTTTTGTGTAAAGACATTTGTAAACAAAGATTTACTGAACTCAATAGTGTTACACACCCCTTTTGGGTAAAACCACAAAAGATGGAATTTGAAAATTTTCCTATGATGTGTGATAAATACCACAAATTGGGGAATTTGACAAAGGTGTGATTTATGGGACTCAACACAATAGTGTGGTAAATAAAGGGAGGAATTCTATTTGAAAAACATACTAAACCACAACCCTTAATCTTAGAGATGGTGACCCATCCTATCTTAGACACAACTGACTCTAGTATTGAATAGGAGGTAAGAGATAAGGTAATTTTATAATAGATCAAAAAGGATGTATCAGAATCTAATCACACACCAAAAATGGAAAATAATGAATTAATAGATAAAGGGGCAAAACAAAACCTTTTTGAATAATTCTCTTTAATAGAAATACTGAAATAGGAAGACAAGAAATAAGTAAATTTGGAAAAGGATGAAGTCATACATAAAATAAATACTATGGAAAGGCAATGACCTAAAATTATAATTATTTTGAATCAAAACAAATTTGAAATTTTGGAGCAAGAAATATAATTAAAATAGCTGATTGAGAAAGGGATATAATCAAATGGACTCTCACAAAATAACATTTCTATTTTAGAGTCAAGCAACAAGGAAAACAAGGATAGACAACAAGAAATGTGTATGCCTAAAAATACTACAAAGGAAAAAATATGGTCATCAATGGTCACTATAAGAGGAGCTAAGGGACCATCTATCAAAACTCCACCCAAAGTAGGAAAATCATTTAAAAAGGAGAATTTTTAAAAACAAACTCAAGAAGATGTAGTGGATGGATTTCAAAAAAATCTCCCCTTTAAAGGGGGTTTTTCCTCTCCAAGCTATTAATTATGTTTATTATCACATGAAACATAAGAGGGATGCATAGTATAGGTAAACAAAAAGTCTTTAAGGATTTATTAAAGAGTAATAAGGATGTAGTTTTGGCTATACAAGAATCTAAGATAGAGTAAAACTACTTCTTGAACCATAAAAAAATATACTAGAATGAAGCAGAAGTGGTTTGTATTAGCGATTTAGGAGCCTCAAGAGGCCTGATTACATTTTTGGGATCTTAAAGTTCTAATGGGTGAACCCATTATCAAGACTCAACACTATGTAACAATCCTATTTACTAATTATATTGAAAACAAATAGTGGATATTTTTTAATGTTTACACTCTTAATACAAGGACTGCATGTAGAAAATTGTGGGAGGATATTATATATTTTATAAGAAATTGTATTCATAACCCTTAGATTTTGATGGCATAATTTAACTCACCCCTTCATCTAAGAGATAAAAAAGGAGGAAATATGGTATATATGGATAATATGGGTGATTTTTCTTCTTTGGTGGCTGATATTGGTTTGATGGATTTATATCTTAGGGGGCCTAAGTATGCTTGGGAAAATTAGAGGATCAGAGAGAATCTCATTTAATGTAGACTAGATAGATTTTTTATTTCTCTATATTGGCTATAACATAAAGGTTTGTCTTTAAAAACTTTACCAAAAATTGGTTTAGATCGTTCCCCATTAGAATTAAGTATATCTAATCAACAAGCCAAATATAACATGTACCCTTTCTTCATGGAGAATATGTGGTTCACTCACCCTAACATCTAGGAGAGAATGTTAGAGTGGTGACAAAAAATGATAATGGTTTAACTATTTTTAAATTTTGATGAGAATTTTAAAAAGGTAAAAATTAAGATCAAATAATGAAACAAATAGGTTTTTAGAAGTGTGCATTTGAAAAAAAGGCCCTTATAGATTATTTATTAAATATAGAAGAGGAAATTGAGGAAAAATGTTATGAATTATAGATTTAGATCAGATAAAAATAGCTTTTATGTGATTATCATACTATTACAGCTAGGGATGAAAGTCTATAGTGTTTCTATGCTAGATTCGCTTTCTAAATTCAAAGAGAGAAATAAAAACTAAGAAGAAGTGGTCTAAGGCTTGTATGTATTTGGATGAAGTCATGCGCACCATAATCCAGACGTTGTGAGAACTCCTCTTTGGTTGTGGAGGATGACACTTGCAAAAGAAAGAGACTAAGACAAAGAAGGCGTTAGATGAGGAGATGGTGGGTTGCCAAGCAAAAGCTTGATCCCAGAAGCAAAATCTTGAGGAATGTCAACCCACTGATTGATAAGAATAATGTCTGATAAAAGGTAGAATGATAAAAGACTAAAATTATTGAAGACTAAAAGGGAAATGGAAGTAAATGCTTACCTGAATGTTGCTGTCAGCCTAGTCACAATCGCCAATGTTGGTGGTCCTATCGGCGTCGGTTGTCAAGGTCTACCGACATCGGTTAGTATGCCGATGTCGGTGGGGGAAGTGGTCTCTATGGCTGGCGTCGGTCTGGTTTGTGGTCTGTAGACAGGCCTGAAAAGGGTTTGGATGGGTTTATGGTTTGTGGATAGGTCTGAGAAAGGGTCTGGGTTTTGTTAAGGGTCTGAGAGTTTTTGCAGAGGTCTGGGATAATGGACAGAGTGTTGAAAAGGGACAGAGGGGCAGAGGAAGCAATAGGGAGATAGAGAAATAAGGATTCAGGTCTGGTCTATAGTGTGGCTGAGTCTAGTTCATAATACTTAGAAGCAAATAACTAGAAAACATAATGAAAGTACAACCAAAATACTTACCTATGGCTGGCTAAAGGAGTGTTGCTGATACCTGTACCTATTGTTGATGTAGCTTATGTGGAGGACCTATTGCTGGTGTAGAAGACTGATGCTATTACTAGTGTAGAAGCCCTGTGAGAGGGAGAGTGAGAGGTCTAGTTTGAAGATTGGCAGAGTGGCGGATGGTCGAAGACTGAAGATTGAAAGAGCTGATGATCAGAGGTCAGGTGATTGAAGGTCAAAAGAATGGATCCACAATTTGGAGGTGGAATGTAGTCTTGAAGGCTGCCGATGTTGGCAGAACTGTCGATGTCGGCCTAATAATGACCGACATCAGTGGCTGCAGAATGGGGACAGAGGCTAATTTTAGCCTTCTGCCCATTCTTGCATGTCGTCGAGTCAAAGGGCTGTGGGAAAATAGTCGAGAGGGGTCCAAATAGGCATGGGAGAATGAAATGGGGGTTAATAAATGGGGTTTAGGTCACTAAGGCATGGGAGGAGTGAAGAGAATCCAAGGAAAGGGATCCTAGGGTGGGTGTGAGGTGGCATGAGTGAGGTGGCATGGAGAGAGAGAAAAAGGATTTTATTAATTTAAAATAGCTAATTATTTTAAATTAATAAGTGTGTAGGGGGTTAGGAGTGGTTAAGTGAAATAGGACCAAGGGGACCAAGGGGGGAGAGGATGAGGAGGATGACCAAGGGAGTAGACACGATTTCGGTGTCTACATTTGCCCCTTTTTGTCTTGTTGGCTGTTTTGGATGAACTACAAGACAAAAATAGGATTTGATTACCCCTGGTGTGGGATAAGGTTGATTTCATCTTGTTGGTTGTTCAAGTGAATTGCAAGACAAAAATAGGAGGGTTGGTTGCCCCGATTATGGATGAGGTATTCCCCCTCAAAGCAGGAGTCAAGGGAAGGGAACCTGGAATCGGGTGCTAATTTGATAAAGAGTGGATGAAGATGGTGAAGATGGAGTGTGAATGCTGTAAAAGTTGTGATTGCATGTATACCACTTCACGAGATGGTCAGGTCAAATTATTGCAGGTCGAGGGTCAAGGAGTGCCAAAATTGAAGTAACCAGGCCCCAGCATGTGGTCATAGTTGATCAGGTTATTCAATCAAAGCTGAAGCTCCAATGGTCATCATGTTCCAGGTATCTCAGGCTTAGGAAGTGCTCCTGGAAACACGAAAAAGTCACAAGTAGTGGGGATCAACCGGCTTGTGATCCTATACTTGTGAGGGTCAAAAATAGTTTATGCACAATTTTGCTAACCATTCATGAGGTAGCATACATGCAAAAACAACCAAGGCAATGTTTGTCTTGGAGGTGGTCACAGTCGAAAGAGATGGTCATGATCTCTAAGGGTCATTAGTCGAGGTGGATGGATGGACGAAAGAATGTGGCCAAGCTAACCTCAGAAGACTGAGTGCTGCCTACATAGCCCTTGTGTGAAGGGCCTCAGGCCAATGTAGTTCTCCCTAAAAGGGAGGAAGGGGCAAAGGTAATGGATTGGTCTTGGTCGAGGGCAAGTCATGGGCAAAAGGAAGAAAGAAGGTTTGTCCATCAGAGAGATGAACAAATGAGGGTGGTCGAGCTAACCCCAGAAGACGTCGTGTCATTTGAGTGCTACCTACATAGCCCAGATTGGAAGGGACCTCAGACCAATGTAGTTCAGACGAAGGGTCTGAGTGGTAGACAGGTGGTCAAAGTGGTCGATAGACTAGTCTTGGTCAAGGTCAAGGTCGAGTGATGAAGAAAAAAAGGGGTTTGTCCATCTGAGAGATGAACAAATGGGATGGCCGAGCTAACCCCAGAAAATGTCGTGTCAACTGAGTGCTACCTACATAGCCTTGGTCATAGGGCCTCAGACCAATGTAATTCGAAATGAAGGGGCAAAATTGGTCGATGATTGGTTTGGTCATGTGTCAAAATGATGAGGAGAAAAAGATGTTACAACCTTTTCCAAATGGTGTATTCTGTAACATTAGTCGAGGGTCTTTCATCCCTAGCAATTTTCCATATTCATGATGGATGTATGCTAAAAATGAATTGAGGTATATTTATGCTTCAGCAAGTATTGGTTTATGCTTAACATAAATTGTGTCTGGTTGATAGTTTCCATGTGTATTGGTGTCCATAAAAACTATGTGAAATGGACTATGATGATGCCTGATGTCATGATGTCGGTCTGAAAATGTTTGGGTTGGCTAGTTGGGTAAAAAAAGGTTTGGTTGAATGTGCCCAAAGTGTGAAAGATAAGGGAAAGGTGAATCGCTCTTTCATTGACAAGGACCAAAATGATGGCATGGATAGGGGTTGTTAGAACAAAAGCCTCGTTCATGCATTACATCGTTGACCAGTGGTTGATGTTAGAGAAGTAATCGAATCACTTGACATTAAGTGAGCTTGAAGTCCCTTGAGTATGCTGGGGTGATAAGTAGGATTATGTGATATGAGAGGAAGGGGTAACCCTTTTGTGGCAAGAAGAACCTTGCCCCTTTTATAGGTGACCCAAGAATGACTATAGGCATGTCCATGACTTGATAGCTTGTCAGTCATTTTTTTTTTGTTTTGGTGATGGTGGACTGATCGATGCGAGAAGTCCACGTAGGGATGTTGTTTTGCTTGTGGTCATATATGTGAAGCTGATCAATGCAGGAAGCTTCAGAAAAAGTGCAATCTGTAGCAATATTTAGTCATAGCCATCCTTCAAGGGAGTGGTCTATATTTTTGCTTTAAATGCTTTTGATAATGACTTTGGCCTAGCTATCCTTCAAGGGAGTAGTCTAGTAGTACAACAATTATGTAGCTATCCTTTGAGGGAGCAGTCTACATTTAGAATTTATGACCTTTGATATGATAGGTATCCCATTTTGATATATTTTTGTTGACTAAAGTTTTGCCATGGACGAGCCTCTAGAGGTTTAAGGGTTCCCTTTTATTAGGACAAAGCACTACTACTTGAAAAAAAAGGGTTGATGAAGTGTGGGGAAATAGGGTTGAAAGGAATATGAATGATAATGACAGGTGGTTGCTCAAGGGACGAGCTCAAGTAAAACGTCAAGTGATTGAGTACTCGACTAATAGTAGAATGGTCGCAAATGCAAGGCATTTAAGGGCTCAAGGTTTGATAAGTCCTTGGGCCATACTTGTGCGTTATGATAAGGTCTGAGTCAATTAGGAGTGGACTTGCCCCATTTGCCTCTTCAAGATTGGTCACGTGTTGATGTTGGATGTGAAGCTGGTTGATATGGTCACTGATTGGTCAAGACTGGTTGAATGTTTTGATAAAAAAGGTTGGTTGAATGTTTGGGTGGAATGTTTGGTCGAGGTCATGATTGATGATTGGTTAGTGTCTAGTTGATGGTCTGGTTAATGTCATGGTCATGGTCAATGTCTAGGTGAATATCTGGTCAATGTCTTGGTCGAGATTTGGTTGAGGTCTTGGTCAATGTCATGATCGAGGTCTGGTTGAGGTCTAGATTGATGATTGGTCGATGTCTAGTTGATATTTGGTCAATGATTGGGTTGAAATTGGTATTAGGTCGATGATTGGTTGAATTTGGTCGAGACTGGGTTGAAGCTTGGTTGATTGATTGGGTGAAAAGGTTGGTTGATTGATTCGGTTGAGATTGGTCGAGGCTGGGTTGAATGTGTAGTCGAGGTTTGGGATTAATAGAGTGATTGATATTTGGTCAAGATTGGGTTGAAAGGTTGGTCGAGGCTTGAATGAACGTTGAATTCCCCCAGCGGCTAGGAAGAATGTTTGACAGATTGGTCAAGGTCGGTTGAGGCTTGGTGGTCAAATTGACTGTGTTGATGTCGAATAAGGGGGTTAACGGCAGCAAAGGGACCAAAGTCTAACATGGAGATCCCGATTTAAGTGATGAGGTATGAGAAGCATGGGTCGGTGTTGATGATTTGGTGAAGGGGTGGTCAAGAGGATCCTTGATGAGAAGGGTATCCTTTTTTTGGTGTTGATGAGTGACAGCTTTAAGAGCACAACAATGCTCAGTGTCATGTCTTGGAGTGTGGTGATAATGACAAAATTTAGAGTTGTCGAACCAAGATGGTCTTGATCTGAGAGTCGATGAGTGGGGCAGTGTTGAAGGCTTGTTGCTAACATGGTCGAGAAGAAAGGTGTCATTCTCCAGACATTGGTGAATGACAACCTTGAGGGCACAATAATGCTCAGTGTCATGCCCAGGCGTGCGATGATATGCAAAAATCTGAGTGTCATCGAACTAGGGTGGTTTTGGTCTGAGAGATTGATATGGTTTAAGTGATGGGAGGTTGATGCGAGAAGACTGCAATAATTTCCGTAACAGCAAGGTATAAGAACCTGTTAATGGGTCTATGTGTCTTGTTGCAGTGGGGGTTGATGACTTTGGTTTAGGAGGCATTGGTCGATGGTTTGGAGGAGATATATATCTGATGGGTTGAGAGAGTAATGGAGGTGACTTGCCTCTATGAAGTATGGGAGTGGGAAGCACTCCTATTAAAGTGGACGGATGTGGGACCAAGATTGAAGGTAATGATGAAGGTGGGGGAGGAGTCCTTCGGTGTGGTTTAGTGGCCTTCATTGGTTTGGGTTGAGGGCCACCTTTGTGTGAGGTGAGGTTAGATGCGGGTTTGGGTTTAGATGTGGACGGAGGTGAGTGAGATGTAGCAACCTCTGGCAAAAGGCTAGAGGAAATCGTGACTAGGTCTTCCTCGATCAAAATGGGTAGAGAGACTGGGTCTTCTCTTGGTGGAGAAGAAATAGGAGAGTGTGACTCCTCAGGAGGGTAGAGGGCAGGGATGATCATACCCTCTACTTATGGTTGAGGAGTAGGCAAGGTAGGGTCCTCCATTGGTAGGAAGAAGGACGAAGGTGTGGCTAATGGCATAGGCATGGTCAAGGTGTCCTTTAGTATAAGAGAGGTCGATGGAGGACTAACAGGAGAAGAGGGTTCTTCTACCTGTGATGGATGAATAGGGGAAGAAGGGTCTTCCACTTGTGAAGGAGGTTGGTCAGGGACAAGAGGTGAGACCGTGTTGACCGTGCGTATGTCATGCTCTTGGGGGTCATTGATCATGGTTTGGACATTATTTTGATTAAGAGGATGGTTTGGAAATGGTTGTTTGAAAATGTTGATGTGTTGGTTGGGTGGGGTGTTTGGGTTATCCAAAACAAGATCCCCCTTGTTGATCATGTCTTGGACTATGTTTTTGAAGGTTCGGCAATTGTCGATGTCATGGTCGTGGACGTGATGAAAGTGACAGAAGTCAGCCTCCCTATACCATGTAGGGAAGGCTTTTGAAGGGTCGAATTGAGGTGTTCAGATTGGAGGGAGATTGAGGACCCCCTGCTTGATGATTTTTTCCAAAATGGAAGCGTATGATTCTCCAAGTGGAGTGTATGAACGCTGGATGTATCATTGTTGGAATTGTTTGGTGATGCTTGGAGATGTAAAAGGTTGAGATTGATTAGTTGTTATCGAGGATGGTGATCTAATAACCACAGTGTTTGCCACTCCTTTGGATTTGGAGTGGGAAGAAGAAGAAGGTCTGGAAGAAGAAGGGTCATTGGCTTTTGCATTGGTATTACGCAATTTGACCTTATCCTCTTCAATGGCGTGGAGTTCAAGCTTTTGGGCCATGGTGAAAGCTTCATCAAAAGTGCAAAATGTTTGAATCTACAAGGTAGAAGAGATGTGCCTAGCACATGCTCAAGAAAAGAGATCGATGAGCTCAGGTTGAGGTAAGGAGAAGGAGAGCTGGTTAATCAAGCCTCTCCAACAGGTGACAAAATCGACTATTGATTCGTCGTCAAATTGCCTGATGGAGTAGAGGTCTGTGATCGAGACTTGTTTGGTGATGTTGATAGAAAAATAGTCGATAAATAATTGGGCAAGTTGAATGAATGAAAAGATAGAATGTCTGGTAAGAGAGCTATACCAGTCAAGGGCGGGGCCAGAAAGTGACATGGGAAATGTGCGTAGAAGTAACGCATCGTCGTGGGCTATGAGATAGCAGGCATGTCTGAATGCCTATAGATGTTGTTGCGGGTCTTCCTTACTCTAGAAGCGAGTAAATTTAGGAAGCTCCCACTGGTTGGGGTATGGTCGGATCGGGATAGAAGGATGGATGGGTTCATTGCAAATTTACTCATACGAGAGAGCATTGCATGAACCAGAAATGGAGGTCTCAAGTCTAGACATTTTTTCCATCAGCATTTTGATGATGTTTGCTAACAAATTGATGGATGGGGTGCCCCCTAGGTTGTAGGGCACTTAAAAGGTGCTAGAAGGGGCATACAACGTAGTCGGTTGCGCTTGTAGGGGTGCAACATATGTGTAACTAGTCGCAGGGACAGAAGTGGAGGCCAAAGGTGGTTGGGTCATGAAAGTAGAAGACATAAGTTGACTAGACACTGCCAAATGTGGTTGTGTGGTGGCATTGGCAAAAGGGGAGGTAGACACTCCTGCATTTATGGGTGCAAGAGTGAGCGGGGTCAAGACAATCAAGTTCTGGTATGATGTAGAACTTGGTTGAATTGCGTATGGTTGAGGGGGTAATAAAACCCTAATGGAGGTCAGTCTAAAAATATATGGAGAGGCCAAACTTTGCGTATTGGCCATGGTCGGGTTAATGGTTGAGGCAAAAGGCTGGGTCATAAAAGGCTGGGTAGCGAATGGTGTTGATGTCATTGCCACTTCACCTGAAAAGTCTCACGTTGGGTTTCTTGTGAGATAGTTTTGGAGGGCCGTGACATTGAGGTCCAAGAATCTTTCAAAATCTTGGTCCCCTTTAGGAAAAATGGGTGTCTGAGTTGGAGTCGGTCGAGTAGGAGTTCTTTCAGTCTCCGAGTGGAACTCCATTATGGGACTGGTTAGGGACGGGGAAGGCGGAAGCGATTGATGCCTCGCTTGGTCAAGAAGAGCCTTGGTTTGACTGTGTCAAAAACCATTCAAGGCAAGAAGGGGGTAAAGTTCCAGAAACTATGTTTTTTCAGTTTCAAAAACTCAGAATGTGGTCTTTGGCAAAAAAAGGGTCAGGTTTTAGGCTACTGTTTTGAAAAAAAAGACTGTGACAGTGACCGATGTCAGTTGAAAAATTGATGTCGGTGGGTACAAATGGCCGACGTCGGTTAGATAACCGATGCCATCTAGGAAATGTTGCCGAAGTTGGTGGTAAAATTGATGCCGATGACTGTGGTTTCCAGAAACTTAGAAAATTTGAAGATTCTTGGAAAAAAAAGGAAGAAGAACGTCCTCACTAGCTCAAACAAGTAGATAAGAACAAAAAGGATGAAGAACACAAGCAAGTCCTAAGCGTTAAATCCTAAGAATCAACTTTTAGAATCTTGTGGCTTATGCCTTAAAGTGATGTTTGGGAGGTTGGTTATTAGAGGGGTCCTAGAAGAGGTAGTCTATGGATGGTTTCAGGTTTGTTTAGGTGCTCAAGAGTCTGGGTTAGGTTCCGTACATGTCCAGGTGCTAAGGAGCAAGCTCCCCTCACTTCACAAGCCCAGTGATAAGCTGGTCTCACTTAGCCAAAATATACTTTCCCTAGAGATTAGACTCTGCCAGAGAATAGAGTGGGCTTTCCCCTTGGTGATGAAATCCAAGTAGGATTGCCAGGACGGGTAAGGTATCTGCTGGGGGATGAAATCCCAGTCGGGCCTTGTCTCAGGTGAGTTTGATGTTTGATTTGTGCAAGTGGTTTGGTTGTGTAACATAAAGTGGACTACGATTAATTCATGATGCGGTTTATTAATTACTAGGTGTGGACTAAGAAATGCAAGCAAGCAAAAATGACATGCAATGTGTTTTAATCCCAAGTCGAAATGTGAGTTTGAATGAAAACAAGTTGAGAAAGGGTTGAAGAATATGACTTTTGACTAGTTTGAAATGCAAGAAAAGAAAGAAAGGTTCTTTTTAATCCTGCTTATGATGTCGTTTAGAAGAGAAGAAAGAGGTGAAAAGGGAGAAACCTAATGCACCTATATGAACAGAAAGAAAAAGAACCCAAGGAAGACCCTAAGGTCCCACCGGGTGTGCCAAAATGTTTCTATGCTAGATTCACTTTCTACATTCAAAGAGAGAAATAAGAAACTAAGAAGAAGTGGTTTAAGGCTTGTATGTACTTGGATGAAGTCGTGCACACCGTAATCCAGACATTGTGAGAACTCCTCTTTGGTTGTGGAGGATGACACCTGCAAAAGAAAGAGACTAAGACAAAGAAGGCATTAGATGAGGAGATGGTGGGTTGCCAAGCAAAATCTTGAGGAATGCCAACCCACTAATTGATAAGAATAGTGTCTGATAAAAGGCAGAATGATAAAAGACTAAAATGATTGAAGACTGAAAGGGAAATGGAAGTAAATGCTTACTTGAATGTTATTGTCAGCCTGGTCACAGTTACCAATGTCAGTGGTCCTACCGGTGTTGGTTGTCAAGGTCTGTCGACATCGATTAGTCTACCAACGTCGGTGGGGGCAGTGGTCTTTGCAGTCGACGTCGATTGGGTCTGTGGTCTGTGGATGGGTCTGTGGTCTGTAGACAGGCCTGAAAAGGGGTCTGGATGGGTTTATGGTTTGTGGCCAGGTCTGAGAAAGGGTCTGGGTTTTGTTAAGGGTCTAAGAGTTTTTGCAGAGGTCTGGGATAATGGATAGAGTGTTGAAAAGGGACAGAGGGGCAGAGGAAGCAATAGGGAGATAGAGAAATAAGGATTCGGGTCTGGTCTATAGTGTGGCTGAGTCTAGTTCATAATACTTAAAAGCAAATAACTAGAAAACACAATGAAAGTACAACCAAAATACTTACCTGTGGTTGGCTAAAGGAGTGTTGTTGATGCCTGTACCTATTGTTGATGTAGCCTGTGTGGAGGACCTGTTGTTGGTGTAGAAGACTGATGTTGTTGCTAGTGCAGAAGCCCTATGAGAGGGAGAGTGAGAGGTCTGGTTTGAAGATTGACAGATTGATTGGCAGAGTGGCGGATGGTCGAAGACTGAAGATTAAAAGAGATGATGATCAGAGGTCGGGTGATTGAAGGTCGAAAGAATGGATCCGCGTTCTGGAGGTGGAATGCAGTCTTGAAGGCTGCCGATGCTGGCAGAACCACTGACATCGACTGAATAATGACCGACGTTGGCGGCTATAGAATGGGGATAGAGGCTAATTTTAGCCTTCTACCCATTCTTGCACGCTGCCGGGTCAAAGAGCCATGGGAAAATGGTCGAGAGGGGTCCAAATAGGTGTGGGAGAATGAAATGGGGGTCAATAAATGGGGTTTAGGTCACTAAGGCATGGGAGGAGTGAATATAATCCAAGGAAAGGGATCCTAGGGTGGGTGTGAGGTGGCATGAGTGACGTGGCATGGAGAGAGAGAAAAAGGATTTTATTAATTTAAAATAGCTAATTATTTTAAATTAATAAGTGTGTAGGGGGTTAGGAGTGGTTAAGTGAAATAGGACGAAGGGGACCAAGGGGGGAGAGGACGAGGAGGATGACCAAGGGAGTAGACACGATTTCGATGTCTACATATAGAGGCAAAAATCTAGAAACATCTGGCTTAAGGAGGGGGATAATTTTTTTTTTCATTTGTCTACTTTAAAGTAAAGGAAACATAATTCCATTAGGGAGATAATCAATAATGAGGCTCAACTTTCCTTTGATGCTAATAAGATTAATCATGCAAGTGTTTTTTTATAAGAATTTATACAAAAATGATTTCAAGAAGAATATAAGATTTGAACAAGAATTTTTATATGTAATTCCTAAATTGATTATCCAAGAATAAAATGATATGATTACAAATGTTACCATAATTGAAGACCTGAAATTTTTTATTTCTAAGATGAGTCCAGATAAGGCTCCAAGACCAGATGGAATACCAATAGCTTTCTTCAAATTTTTTTGGGACATAATTGGTGATGATGTGGTTAGAATAGTAAATTTTATTTTTGAATCTAGAATCTATGTAAAGAGTTTAATTATAAATTTTAGTGATTATAATTAGAAAGGAAGGGGTAGTTAATTTTGAATTTTTTTGGCCTATTAGCCCATGTAATTCTTTTTACAAGATCATTACCAAGCTTATAGATTTGAGGATGTAGTTAAGCATGGAAAACATTATTCAATCTCAGTAGGGAGGATTTGTATTGGGAAGAAAAATAAAAGGTGAAGTGATTATGGTTCATGAAGCCTTCCACTCTATAGAAAAAAGTAAAAAGGAAACTATGGTCCTTAAATTGGATATGGCCAAGACGTACGATAGACTAGATTGGAGTTTTCTAGATAGAGTGATGGTGCAATTTGGTTTTAGTGATAAGTTCAAGAAAATTATTAGATTATGCATAACCAATTACATGATTTTTATGTTATTTAATAGAATGGATCAAGGATTCTTCAAGATAATGAAAAGAGTTCGATAGGGGGACCTTGTGTCACCATCCCTATTCACCATCATGGCAGAATCATTGAGTAAATACATCTCCAAGTCTTTGGCTATTTCTCAATTGAAAGGCTTCAAACCAGCTAGGTTTATTAATCTTATGACACATTGGTCATTTGTAGATGATGTTATTTTATTGGCTGAAGCTTCTATGTAAGAAGCTAAAATTATAAAAAAGATTTTGATTATGTATGAAAATGTGTATAAGTAGAAAATATATTTTGAAAAGAATTTGGACTACTTATTTAATACTTGGATGGATAGATAAACTAGGATAGATTATCTTCTAGGTTGTCAAATCAAGTATCTCCCATCTTCTTACCTAGGAATGCCACTCTTTAATAATCAACTTCAGGTTTCATCTCAGATGGAAAGGTAATCTCCTTTCTCAGGATCACAAGGTAGTGTTGATTAAGAGTGTTTTAAAAAGTTTACCGGTGTATATTTAATTACTATTTAATCTACCTAAAGGAGTGGAGGATAAAATTATTAAGATTAAAAAAAACTTAATTTGGGCTGGGATGGAAGAAAAAAGCAAATTTCACCTTGTGGCATGGAGTAAAGTTTATAATAAAAAAAGGTATAACAGACTTGGTATTAGAAACTTGTAGTTGATCAATAAATATCTCATATATAAGTTTATTTGGAGATTCATCTCTATGAATTCATTATGGGGTAATATCCTTTATTTTAAATATCTTGAATGGAGATATTCTATCTCCATTCTAGATGGAAACCAATTTGTAAAGGGTTCACACATTTGGAACTTTATAACTAAAAATAAGGAGTTAATCAATGAAGGTTCTAAATGACAAATAAGAGATAAAAGAAGGATTGACTTTTGGAAAGATAAATGGAGAATATAATTGATGCTATACTAGAGGGAGATATGTATACATCTTAAGGAGAACATGAGATAGAAATATGGTGACAAGGTTGTTGTATACTAGTATGTGTTACAGGGAGTTAAAAGATAGAAAAATATGAGCTTGGACAATCTAAACTAATAAGACACATTGAAGATAACAGAGATAAATATTTTTTTGTGGAATCTCCAAATCTTAGATGTAGATAGAGAAGACCAACTAGTTTGGGTTGACTTATTTGATGGCCAATATAAATTAAAATTAGGGTATGATCTAATTTCTTAGGAACAAGAAGCTATGGTAAGCTGGGAATGTATGTAGGATAAATGGATTACTCCAAAAAATAGTTTTTTCTTATGGGTAGTGATCCAAAATAGCATACTAACAATTGATAATATTCAAAAAAGAGGTTGTATTATTATCAATAAATGTGTGCTATATGAAGAGAATAATGACTCAATCTTTCATCTATTGGTTAGTTGATCTTTCACTTAGAGAATTTGGATTTATTTCTTTGAAAAATTTAGTATTTTTTGGATACAACTAGGCTCCCTAATGGAATTTTGGTAGTCTTGAAGATTCCCTTTCCAAAATTCTCATCTCAAGAAGATATGGAACTTGACTCTGCCTCACATTATATGGGGGATTTGGGGATTATGAAATAATAGAATTTTTAGGGTAAAAAGTTACAACAAGGTAATATCTAAAAGAATATTTAATTTCATCAAATAAAATTATAGGTTTGTTAAAATAAAAAAAAAAGGTAAACATTTTCTCTCTTTTGAACAAATACCATCCCTAAATTAGAAAATAGACTCCTTGGAGTTAGGGAAACCAAAACCTAAGGATGAAATTATGAAAAGAACAAAGTGGAAAGCTCCTCCCGTGGGTTAGATGAAACTCAATTTTGATGGAGATTTGAAAAGAAACCCAGGGGTAATGGGGGGAGGTGGAGTTATCAGAGATCATGAGGGTAATTTGATTTCAACCTATGCAGGATACATGGGTTTGAGGTCAAACCATTAGGTAGAATCTCTATCTTTGTTATGGGGGATCAAATTAGTGAAAAAAATAAATGTTCAAAACTATTGGTGGAGGGAAACTCCTTGAATATTGTGAATTATTTGTCTAGAAAAATGCTATAAGTTGGTCTATCAAACATGTTATACATGAAACTAAAGGTATTTTTAACACATTCCAATAGGTTAACATTCAACATACCTATATGGAAGGGAATGGGATTGCTAACTTATTTACAAATAGGGGATTCAACAATGTGGGTTTTAAAACTTGGATAGGCCATGAGGATATCTCTAGGGAGTTGATTTTAATGGTTAATAATGAAGGAAATAATAATGCTATTAATCCCATGTAAAGGGGTGAACCCTTGAATGCCTAGAGGTGATTTTTTTATCTTTAAGGTGAGTCAGAGACTTGAGTATATTGATGTGAATCTTAGAGGTTTGAAGGAGACCCCTATAGAATATCCAAATCAACTTAGATGGATAAAACACAACTCATAAATGCAATTCATTCTATTTTGCCTAGAATAATTATGATAGTAGAGATATTTGAAGTGGAGGTGACAGAAAAATGGTTTTTCCCAATAGAATTAAACCAAAATTATATCTAAAAGTCAAGAAAAATGAAAGAGTATGGGCTAATTTATAGGTCAATTGATTTTTAGGCTTTATGGAAAAGATACAAGGTTTTGATAGACATTTCTCTATCCTATTCACAAAAGCTTGAGAGGATAGATTAGTGACCATCAATAAAGTCATTTTAGATATTATAGAGGAAATTATCTCCCATGTGACTGGTCTGGTGATCAAGGAGATGAAGAGTTATCATACGCTGAGATATTTCAAACTTGATAAGGAGACCTTTCTAGAGGAAGGGGAGCAATTAGAGTAACTGCACAATAGTTTTGATAAGGAATACTTACCTAGGCCTTTTACAGAGGTAACATTTCATTTAATGCAATATGTTAATTTAAAAGGTACATATAATGTCATGAGATGGTCTTTATTTAAAATTCTAAACTATTTTAGACATAGAGTTTCATTTAGTCTCCCCTTCTTTATATTGAAATCTATGGAGGGGTCGATTCTAAAATTCAAGCATGGAAATTACTCCACTCATAGACATGAGGTAGTTATTTACCTTATTTTTAAGTAATTCAAAATAATGAACCAAATCATGCTTGATATATCTTATAAATAGAAGGATAAGCCTTAAGAGGGGCCTATAGATATCAGAAAGCTTTAAAAAGTATGGATAAAATATCCAAGGAGCTCGAGTAGGGTATCGAGAAGCAATACAAAATCTATTGAAAATGTTACTATCAAGGAGATTGAAAAGAAAAAATAATAATAGGAAAATATTAAGAAAAGGCTCATAAGTGGTTCAAAATCTTTAAGGCCCATAAAAGGGAAACAAGGGAACAAAGGTACAAAGTATTTACATAACAAAGAGGAGACTATCATTGATGTGGAAAAAGACAGTGAGGAGATGGAATAATCTTAGAAGGAAGTGGAATAGTGAATTAAACTCAAACAAAAAATTAATGTAGTAGATAAGCAAAAGGGGATTGGAGAGACCACATATACCTTCCAAAAAAAGAGGAGACTTCCCTAAACCAAAAGGATCAAAACATGACTTTCAATACTTTGGTTTTTTCACTCAAAATCAAGGAGATCTCAAACAAAATTATGAAAGAACTTGAACTAAAAAAATCCATAATAAGGTGGTTTATTCATGAGATAACCAAGATAAAGGGTAAGGTAAAGGTGATACAATAGGAAAATGAAAGGATGACCCAAACCTTGGTAGTTAGGGAGGAAGACAACCAAATATAGGGACTAAACTTCAGAGTGGAGTTGTTAGAACAAGTTAATGAAAATCTACGTAATAAAATTAGCCTTTTAGTTAATATTAGTAAAGTGGCAATGTATGAAGGAATCCAAAAATTTGAAAACCTTAAATCACATCTCAAAAGGCTATTTGAACCTAGTTTTATAAGTAAAGGGAAGGGTAAAAAGGGTCAGAGCATTGGTTCTTAATACATAATTGATCATGAATTTTTTTTGATGTAGATTGATATGAATCTCAAGAAGGTGAAGGCATGTTAGGAGGATGTGTCTGATAGCTTGGATTTACATTAGTGATTATGTTATTTTGTGGCTATTTTAGGGTTATTTTTTAGATGTTTCTAGATTGTATTAATCCTTATTTCATTTCTTGGCTTGGTTAGCTACTTGTTTCCTTTGTTTTTGAACTTATCCTAAGGTTTTGGGACCCTAGTTGAAAAAAATTCCGCCCTTTAACCTAAATAAAAAACTTACAAGCTATCTATTCATATTCTATGTTAGATAACATTTTAATCAATGGATGATCCCTATCTATCACATATTCAATGTAATTCATTATCATAATAAAAAACTTTATCAAATTGATGTCACATTCATTATCTTCATCATCAACTTCTAATTTCATCTTTTTAACCATCTTAGTGATCACAAAAGATTTTTTAGGACCAAGTCCTCACCTCTTACTTCTCGAAGGAATTGTCCTTCTTGCTCAAGTATATTTGAAGGAAAATTAGTAAGACTTAAATTTAAACAACCTATAACAACATTTCTAGGTTGAAGGGATGAATTCTTAGTATTTAATGGCATAAGATCCCAAGAATATAATTTTACATCCAATTGTAAATCATTTTGAGGTGTAGGTTCTTAATATCAAGGATAATTGTAAGGAGTGGGATTATGATCAAATTGTAAAGCATGTGTGTGTGTGTGCGCATGTGCACGCACATGTGTGTGTGTGTGTGTGTGTGTGTGTGTGTGTGTGTGTGTGTGTGTGTGTGTGTGTGTGTGTGTGTGTGTGTGTGTGTGTGTGTTGTGTATGCGCATATGTGCGTGCGTGTGTGTGTGCATGCGTGTGCGTGTGTGTGCATGTGCAGGTGTGTGTGGGTGTGCATGCACACATGCATGCGTGTGCGCGCGCGCGCGCGCGCGCGCGCGCGCGCGCGCGTGTGTGT